>MU392273.1:0-111578 GCA_022578495.1 Nemania sp. NC0429 | reverse complement strand
CCCCCCCCCCCCCCCCCCCCCCCCCCCCCCCCCCCCCCCCCCCCCCCCCCCCCCCCCCCCCCCCCCCCCCCCCCCCCCCCCCCCCCCCCCCCCAAGGCGGGACACGGCAAAGTATAATAAATAATAAATTCTTTTATTTATAGTACTATAACAACGGCAAAACAAAACTAATAAAATAAAATAAAACGAGGTAAAATTAGAAATTATTATAATATTATTGCTTAACTATTTAAAATAAAACAGATTAAAACAGGCACTTTTATTAACAATGCATTTATACTACCTTATATTTAAAGTTTCGTTAAAACAGCTATTTAGCTAAAATTAAGTAGTTAGCATTAAAAATTAAAGCTAACAGTTAACATATATTAATTAATAGTTAGATCAACGGTTAGTACATATTAATCGATAGTTAATATATATAAATCGTTAATTTTTAAACAAACTATTAATTAACTAAAAATAAACGTTTTAAACTAGAGGCCCCTTTAAACTAGGTGTAAGAAAAGCTTTCGTTTTTAAAGGCTAACCTTAGAACGGCTAGTATAAGCGCTAGACCCGACCAACCGATTTTTATTAACTGTAACTCTAACACACTAAATAGACTGCACTCTATATTAACAGGCTAAGCCTAAAGCGGCTAGCGCATAATATACACCGCTTGGCAGAATTTTTTACCTTTTTAAGTCTGCTATTATAATTTAATTAGAAAGTCTGCCGTATATATTAATATATTAAAGTTATAAATAATAATAATAAGGTTTTATTTTGCTTAATTAGTATTAATTTATGTTGTAACCGCTTTATTAGCACCTTTTGTATATTATCCTGCTGTAAAGCTGATTTTAGCTGCAATATATAGTAAAGCAGCATATATAATATTTAATTAAACAGTAGTTTAATTTTAAAATAATGAATTTTATTAGTGCATATAATGTAGGTATAGCTTCGCTATTTTATTATAAATATATTATAAGATTTTATTATTAAGTGCGTATGCCAGTATTAGTAGTGTTTTTAGCGCTGGACCAGCATTTTTTTATTTTTAATTTTTTAAGCATTTTTTTACTGTTGCTAATTAACTAAAGGTCGATTTTAAAAAAGTTTATAAAAAATGTAATATTGTTAGCAAGTTTAAAATGGCTGTCTATAATATCGGTTAATTTAAAATGTATAATAGCACTGCTATAAGACTTTGTTATTGTTGAGCGCGTACGCTAGTACTAATAGTGTTTCCAGCGCTAGACCAGCATCCCTTTATTTTCGATTTTTTAAGCGTTTTTTTACTATTGCCGATTAATTAAAGGTCGACTTTAAAAAAGTTTATAAAAAATATAACATTGTTAGTAAAAGCGCTGTATAAATTAAATTATTAATTATAGCTAGAGTATTTTTTAATTTTTAGATTATACAGCTTTTATATTTAAATATTTTTTTTTGTTTTTTTTTTTACTTTTAAAATAACTGCTTTTTATTTTATAGCTTTAACTATGGCACTGGACTGCTATATTTATAATTGCTAGTCTTTTAGCCGTACGCTTAACCGTACGCTTAATGCGAGCGTTAAAAAGATATCTTTAGCGTTAACAGGCTAAGCTTAAAGCAGCTAGCGTATAACGTAGAGCGCCTGGCAGACCTTTCTATAAATAGGTGGGTGGCTAGCGGCTGGTAAAAGCCTATTAACTGTAGCTAAAATATTCCCTAATTTTTAGATTATATGGCTTTTATATTTAAATACTTTTTTTTATTTATTTTTATTTTTAGTTAAATTAATAATTAAAATGTAATAGTTTGTGCGCTGATTTTTTTTTTTTTTATTTTTAAAGTAATTATTTTTTAATTTATTTATAGTAAGCGTTAAAAAGTGCTTTTAGCATTAATAGGCTAAGCTTAAAGCGGCTAGTGCAGGTGTTAAAATTAACTAACTAACTGTTATTTATATAATTATAGCACCGCCTTTAGCGTTAATAAGCTAAGCTTAAAGCGGCTAGCGTATAATATATAGCGCCTAAAAAACTTTTTTATTTTTAAAGCAACTGCTTTTAAATTTAGCGTTGCTTTTGTCGATATTATATAAAGTATATAGTTTATAATGCCTTAAACTATTATATTTTTTAACCAGCAATCTATATAAAGATCTAAAATATAAAAAAACTGCTAATTATATTTGTTATATAGCCGCTGTAAGAACTGTTATATCTTTTGATTAGCGATTTATATAAAAATTTAAAATATATTAAAAAAAACTGCTAACTATATTTATTATATAGCCGCTGTAAAAACTGTTATATTTTTTAACTAGCGATTTATATAAAGATTTAAAATATAAAAAAACTGCTAACTATATTTATTATATAGCCGCTGTAAAATTTTAATAAATATTTTTTTAATAATTATTTTAGCTATAATATATATAATAAAACAGCATACATAATATCTAATTAAACAGTAGTTTAATGCTTAAATAATAAATTTTATTAGTGTATATAATATAAATATAGCCCCGCTATTTTATTATAAATATATTATAGCTAAAATAGTTATTAAAAAGATACTGTTATGTCGGCAAAAAGATATATATAACTATATAAAAGACAGGCGGTTATAAAAAAAAAGTGATAGTTAGCGGCGGGATATTAAATTAAAAAAGGTAGGCAAGACTATGCTAATATAGCTTACACTTAAAAATCGACTAACTTTAAAAAAGTTTATAAAAAATATAATATTATTAATAAAAGCGCTATATAAGTTAGGTTATTAACTGCAGCTAAAATATTTTTTAATTTTTAAATAATATAGCTAATAATTAAAATGTAATAGCCTGCGCGCTAAGTTTAACAAAGTTTATATAAGCTTTTTTTTTTAAAATTGGCATTAATATACTATAAAATAAAAAAAGCTTTTTTTTTTTTTATTTTTAAAATAATTGCTTTTTATTTTATAGCAAATATTAAAAAAATGTTTTTAGTGTTAACAGGCTAAGCTTAAAATAATTAGCGCAGGCCTACACCGCCTGGTAAAATCTTCTACTTTTAAAAAAACTGCTTTTTATTTTATAGTTTTAACTATAGCATTAGACCATAATATTTATAATTATTAATCTTTTATAACTAATATATTGCCTAGGCAAAGGTAGCAAACTTTTATAATAAAAATAAAAATAATTAAAACTATATATAAATATTAGTAAAAAAATAGTTTAAAGTTTAAACCAAATACTAATTACAGCTAAATAAATTTTCGGTTTATTAAATAAAATCAGTATTTAATTAAAACTTTAAATTATTTTTCTGCTAATATTTATATATAGCTTTAATTATTTTTATTTTTATTATAAAGGCCTGCTGCCTTTGCTTAGATAATATATTAGTTATAAAAAACTAATAATTATAGATATTAATAGATATTTTTAGCTTTAACTATAGCATTAAATTATAATATGTGCAATTATTAGTCTTTTAGCTTTATATTTAATGCGAGCGTTAAAAAAGTGCCTTTAGCATTAACAGGCTAAGCATAAAACAGCTAATGCAAACGGTAGCTTATAAATTAGCGCTATATATGCTATATTAAAATATTTTATATATTTTTTAAAATAATAAAAGTTAGCACTATTAAAGCTTAAAAGTTATTTACTAAAGCTTTAAAAATAATGTTTATATTATAGCGACCTTGCTATTTAAAGTGTTTTTATTATAAAATAAGTTTAAAAAATGCTATACTAATAAAAAAGTTTTATAAAGCAGGTAATCCGCTTTTAAAAAACGTTAACAACGTTTTAGCCAGACGCTAATAACCTAATAATTTTTACAGTATTTGCCAATATTTCATTATATAAAAAAAGTTTAAATTAAAAAATTATACCTAAGTAGCTTTATATTTAAATACCTTTATATATAAATAGATCAGCGGTTAGAAAAATAGAATTTTTTATTATATAATCTATTAATTAATTTAATAGCTTTGTACCTAAATACCCTTATACCTAGGTAAACTAGCGGTTAAATAAATAAAATCTTTTATTATATAATTTATTAATTAATTTAGTTAGTTAGTTTATTATTTAATAATTAATTTAATTATTAATTTAATATATAGCAGTTAATTTAGTATATTATATAAAATTTAATATATGGCATTAAATTTAGTACAACGCAGTAAAGTAGGTATATTATAATAAAATAAAAAGGTATATCGCAGGTATATTGCTGTAAAATAGGTGTATCACAGTAAAGTAAGTAGGTGTATTATAATAAAATAAGTATATTATAATTTATTTAATATGTTATAGCGGCGGTCTATAATAGTTATAGTTAAATAGTTAAAAAGCTATATTTTTTTATTTTTTATTTTTTATATTTACGTCTTTTTATTTTTTATTTTTTATTTTTTTTTATTTATTATATACTTTACTTCTACGTTTTTTTATTTTTTATTTTTTATGCCTATATTTTTTTGTTTTTTATTTTTTTAAAATAGTTTTTTTTTTATTATTTTTAGCACTTTGCGCTTTAGGAATGGCTGGCTAAAAAAGGCCAGCGTTTTTAACACCCTAAGCAAACTAAAGCCGGCTACTTTTAAAGCTAAAAAAACTTTTAATAAAAAATAAGTTTTTATAGCCGCTAAATATTATATTTTTAAAAAAACCTATATAATTAGTTTTATAGTTAATATTTAATTATTATACTAACTTATGCTTTTAAATGCTGGTATAAAAAAAGTCGGTATAAAATAAATTTATATATTTAATATATTAGCTAATTTATTTTAAAGCCGACTAAAATAATATTATAATAATTAATTAAACGTTAAAGCTAATATTATTGGCAGTATAGCTATTAGCGCTTAGTTAATTATTATAGCTAAAATATATAAAAATTTTAATATTAATAACGGCGATGTTTTTTATTATTTAGGTTTTAATAGCTATAAAAATAAAAATAAAAAGCGAATAATATCTGCTAGCCGGGGCACTAAGGCTTTATATGCTTTATTTATAATTAAAAACTTTATTTAAATTTTTAAATTAAAAAATATATTTAATATTTAAAATAATAACAGTTACACTTAAAATAATAACAGTTATTTATTATTATATAGTCTATAATATAATAGTTTTTATACCGCCTAAGCCTATCGTTAATATAAAACTAAAACGGCGGACTTTATAATTAGTTCAAACTAGTATAGCTTTTAGCTTTAAAGCGTTTTTTAAAATATGCTAATATAGCTTTTAGCTTTAAAGCGTTTTTTAAAACATATTAAAATGTTTTATATATTTTTTAAAATAATAAAAGTTAGCGCTATTAAAGCTTAAAAGTTATTTATTAAAGCTTTAAAAATAATATTTATATTATAGCGATTTTATTATATAAAATGTTTTTATTATAAAATAAGTTTAAAAAATGCTATATTAACAAAAAAGTTTTATAAAGCGGGTAGTCCGGCCGGACGTTAATAATTTAATAATTTTTATAATATTTGCTAATATTTTATTATATAAAAAAAGTTTAAACTAAAAAACTATACTTAGGTAGCTTTATATTTAAATACCTTTATATATAAGTAGATTAGCAGTTAAAAAAATAGAATCTTTTATTATATAATCTGTTAATTAATTTAATAGCTTTATACCTAAGTACCTTTATACCTAAATAAACTAGCGGTTAAGCAGATAGAATTTTTTATTATATAATTTATTAGTTAATTTAATAGCTTTATATTTAAATACCTTTATACCTAGGTAGACCAGCAGTTAAATAAATAAAATCTCTTACTATATAATTTATTAGTTAATTTAATAGTTTTATACCTAAGTACCCTTATACCTAGGTAGACCAACAGTTAAGCAAATAGAATTTTTTATTATATAATTTATTAGTTAATTTAGTTAGTTAGTTTATTATTTAATAACTAATTTAAATATTAATTTAATATATAGTAATTAACTTAGTATATTATATAAAATCTAGCGCATGGCATTAAATTTAATATATTATAGCAAAGCAGGTATATTATAATTAATTAAGTATATTATAGTTAATTAAATGCATTATAATTAACCAAGTATATTATAATAAAAGCAGCAAAAAACCGCCTTTTACTCCAGCAATGCTGCTATAATAACAGTAATAAAAAAACAAATAAAAGCTAAATATAATTTAGCTAATTAAAGGCCCTAAAGGCTAAATAAAGTAGGGCAGAAGATATAAATACGCTAGTACCTATATACTGTTATACCTAAGTACCTATAGTATCTACCTTTTTAATACAGATTTTTTTTTCCTAAATAAATAATAATAACTAGGCCTAAATAAAAAATTTTTTTTATTATAAAATCTGCAGCAAAAAGAATTTTTCAAGGTAAAAAAGACCTTTATTCTACTCCAGTCGTACCTCCTTACATTAAAAACGAAGGCATAAATCAACATTTAAAATTTCTTTAACGTCGAAAAATTTTAAGCGTTAAAACCCGTTTTAACAATTAAATTTATTAATAGTAGGGATTTTTAACGCTTAGTGGGATTTAACAGTTAATTAACTATCTAACTAGTTTAAAGCATCGATAGATAGTTTATTAGACCCAGCAAATCCTGGTACGGTACGGTATACACACTTAGATGAACACGGTACAAGTGGCCAGCTTACACCCCAAGTACCTGGGAAGTAGGACCCGGGAAAGGAGGCACCCTGGTTCAATCCGAAATATATCCAATGCTTTGAGCCTGCGTACCGGGATAATCACTGCTAAATACCAAGCCTCAAGATGGACTACCACGTTCGGACGTGATGATGCCGTTGTATCGATCGAGCCAAGGCGCCGCCAAGCATCAACAAGCTTCGGATGGTGAAGAGCATTTGCTGGATGAGGACAGGATCGGGGGCAGAGGCTCCTCGGCGCCAGGCGACGTGATTCGCAGCCGGGATGAATCCAGAGAGAGGCGAGCCAACAGGACGGTCGGGGATCAATATAAATGAGATCTGCCTCCTCGTCGACTTATCCTCCCCGCACGTCCAGACGGGGGAACGTAGCGGCGATTGATGGTCGATAGCATCTGCCGGCATCAATCACGCGCCGTGGAGGGGCGCAATTTTGCCAAAGCCCTGATATATTGACAAAAGCGACGCTGGCGATACTGCCGATACAGAACCTCCACATCGATGATGTAGGGGGGTCTCCCTTTCGAGGCCTTCCCGGCTCGTCCACGCCTTCCCCCCCCTAAATAGGTGCTCTCTGCCAAATGAAAAGGATATTAGAAGACGACCACAAGAGAGGAGCTTCTTGGCGAGTTGGTCATATCTCGATATTTTCTCATTGTTCCTGTATTACCCAATAGTGTCGAAACCGAAGAGAAATTACGTCCTGCCAAGATGCGTCTGTCAGGAATCGCCATGGGCCTTACCGCCCTGCTGGGCGCAGGTATGATCTGCCTCCCATCTCCTTGGCCACTATAGCACGTCGTTTTTCCTGACCCGAGAGTTTGGATTCGATAGGCCAAGTCCAGGCCGCGGTGAGGCCGCTGCCGACGCCCACGAGCTGCGCCGGGGTTTCCAACATGCGGTTCCCCGGGACCGTGGCGTCGGGCTGGTCTGTCATGAAGATCGCGGGCGGCCTGAAGGGACCACGCACGATAGTGTTCGATAACAACGGGAACATGCTGGTGTCGGAGGCCGGCAAGGGCATCTCGGTGCACACGTTCGGCGACAACGGCTGCATCAACAGCACGAAGGCTCTCATCAGCAACGTGCAGCTGAACCACGGCCTTTCCCTGACTCCGGATGGCACGACCTTGTACGCAAGCGGTGAGCGGTCCGTCTGGTCGTGGACTTACGACGTCAACACTCGAGCCGTCAGCGCCCAGAAGACCGTCATCACGGGCATGGACTCTGGTATTCACTCGTCCCGAAATGTTATGGTCGTCAAGGCCCAGCCCAACCAGGTTCTCGTTCAGGTCGGATCCAACGCCAACCTCGACATGCAATCGGCACAGACGGCCACCGGCCGCGCTATCATCAAGATATTCGACATGAGCAAGGTCCCGGCAGCCGGATACAACTACAAGACCCAGGGCGAGGTCTTCGCTTACGGTCTGCGAAACGAGATCGGCTTCGTGCAAGACCCGAATGGTATCGTATGGGGCGTCGAGAACAGCGGTGATGTGCGCAGCGGCCTCCTTCTTTGAACATCCGTCTTCTTCAACGTGCTGTGGCTAACGGAGTGTCTCTTCGTCCATTGCAGGACTTCCGGTTCAACAACCAAGACATCCACCAAGACAACCCGGCAGAGAAGCTCAACAACCGTAAGCTCAACCCCTCCGCCCAAGAACCCGAGGCCGCAGTGTCTGTCGCAGCTTTCTAACCAACCCTATACTAATATTCATATCTTACCTGAAACTAGTGGGTGACCCCCTGACCTCCCGGAACGCCTGGTACGGCTACCCGACGTGCTTCTCCGTCTGGAGCCCGCAGCCCTTCCCCGGCCTGAAGACGGGAAGCCAGTTCATGCTGGCGGCGGGCAACGGCGTCAACAGCCACGCCGACTGCGCGACCAAGACCAAGGCGCCGCGCCTGACCTTCATGGCCCACAGCGCGCCCATCTGGAACACGTTCGACGCCAACGCGACCAACATGTACGTCACCTTCCACGGGTCCTGGGACCGCCAGCCGCCCACGGGCTTCAAGGTCGTCGAGGTCCCCTTCACGCGCCTCGCCGACGGCTCCTACGACCCCGTCGCCCCCGCCGACAGCCAGACCGGCTACCGGGACATCTTCTCCGCCCCCGACCCGACCAAGTGCACGGCCAACGGCCTCACGCAGAGCAACTGCATCCGACTTACCGCCTCTACCTGGTGAGTTACGTTTTTCATGTCCCGGCGTCTTCGTTACTGCCAACTGGGTAGTTTGCCGTTCTTTGTTGCTCTGAGCATGGACTAACGACGAGATTACCCATCGCTAGGGATCCGGCTGGTCGTGGCCTCTTCGTCGGAAGCGACAACGCCTCCGAGGGCGAGATCTATCTCCTTTCAAAGAAGTAAATCGTATCGACCCCTCCGCCCCAGACTGCTACCAACATCCGCCTGGCTTAAGGGGGAAATTGGGGGGAGGACGAGGGGAGGGGCTTTGTAGGCTACGGGTTCAATACTTCGTGGCCTGGCCACCTTTCAGGGGGTTGTTAGTGAGCAGATAGCACGTTGTTGTAAATTCGTCGTGCCAAGTTGTATCTAGGGGGAAATCTTCGACGAACAAGGCGCTACTATAATTCAATATCACTGTTCTTGGACATCGTACCTAGTGCAGACGAGATCATTAGTTACTGCCCGGCTTGTGTTGCTACCGCGATCTGATGGCTTTAATTAACAGGTTCGACCTGGATAATCTTTTCTGGTTAAACATACGTCTCTGTCGCGCTCGAATAGTCAACCTATCTATCGCAAAGGCATTATTGAATTCATGGGAGGAGGGCGTGAGCCAAAGTGTCTATAAGGCGCCCCCTCACGGTGGGACAGTGTAGTGTATAAGAGGACCCCTTTCGCGATCGTGTCATACCAGATTCTTTCTCTATCCCTTCTACGTCGTACGAAGTACAGACTCAGTGCACTACGACATCAACCCTCGATTTCCTGTGAAACAATGAACCTGGCTATATCGTCAAAAAGGCTACAACAAAACGAGATACTCAGGCTCCCGACTTGTGGCACTTCCGTGTGTTACCGCTATTACACCCGACGGTGGTATCGCACGGATGTGGAACATGACTACTTGCATGTGCCGTGATGAACACCGCTAATCCCAAATCATTCCCGCAGCTATAGCGATACTTGACGGCCGGGCCATCCCGTCTCACCCTTTTTTTCGACAGCGCAGATTCTACCCCGATCTTACTCTCCTGTTGCTCCCGTCACAGGGTCATCCCGGTGCGGCAACGGCTCTACATCCGTTGTCTCGCTTGAAAGCGCTGATGTAGAAAGAAACTCGCTTCCCGCCTGGCATTTGGTCTTCCAAAGTCCTTGAGAGAGCCGTCTTGATACACACCCCATGTGGGTAGGTTCTCCCACAAGTTATAACGCCACAGCTTCCCTATCATGTCGATGTGCCACCCTAGTTACTCCAAGATGAGATGTGGAATGGGCCAATTTCCCACCAGGTCTAGTTGGCCACCTTTGACACGAGTTTCCTCTCCCGAGTAACTCTCAGGGCAAATCACCTTCAAGCGGCTCGTGGGAGAAGCCATCTGCAAATCGGGCGGCCTCCTGCAGCTCGCTCTGCTCTTCCCGTTCATAGGAGGGAACTGAGAATCGCCGGAGAATTCGGGCTTTCAAATATTCTTGCTCCTGGACGACTTGTTCGGTACTATCGGAATTTATTAGGTTGGATCTTCTCGGTTTGCGTAGAGCCAGTGCCTTTGGGTCAGATAATAGTTGATACGTCACTACACTCCTCATGTCCGGCGGTTGTCATAATGAAAATTGAGGAGCGAAGGGAGCAGCTATCGAACCAAGTGGAGAGGCAGCGTCCCTTGACGAGAGAGGCGGCCAACGTGCAACTGGGCTCCATCAACCCTCTCGCGGCATTTTAGGGGGTTTCGGAGTTTATCAATCGTGCCCATTCTTTGGGTAGGCCCTACTCGCTATTTAGGAAAAAGACTTTGGTGTCAAAATGCTGATGCGGCACCTACAGTGAATTGACCACCACGGAAGTCGTATCCAACGTGCGTGACATGCACCGGGTTTTCCGGGGCCGACACCTTAATTCTTCGTTGGGGAGTCGCGAAACGACCTAGCAAGCCACTCCGGACCCCAGTCGCCCGGATAGCCCCGATAGCCCCGATCGAGGGAGCTCGGTGTTTCTCTGTAGTCGGAGGTTCGTCGGTAGCACGAGTTCCACTCACTTGGCAATCGGGGCTTGGAGACAGGTTAGCTGGCACAGGACTTCCTTGCAGATCAAGCAAAGCCGCTCCCTCCTCGCCGAAGACGTAGAGCTCGCTATTGTGTAGGTCGACGGCGCACACGGGCAGTGCGTAGAATGAGATGCTGGAAACTTGAGATAGACTCAGTCTGGAAAAGACTGAGAGTGCCGTGGTGTGTAGAGCGGTGCTTGTCAGGGAGAGCTGTGAGTATCGATAGATGGCTTTGTTGTAGACACGGGATGAGTCGAGTTCGTCCTCGAATGCGAACCGTCTCACTAGCGCGTCTCCTGGTTCCAACATGTCCTGCCTCGCAGGAATGGCTTGGCGTAGGCGTATCGTAGACGTATCATCGGCTGGGACGATGCTATATCGAGCCTTGGAGATGATCGAGCCTTCACGCTCTAGACCACGTATTCTCTCGGCGAGGTCTCGATTACTCTCTAACATTTGCTCAACAAGCGCACATAGCTTCTGTGTAGAGCTCTGCGCTTCTTCCATGGATTTGCTAGCCGTTGATTAGCTCCAGTGTCAACGATACTGGACAGACTCCAGGAGTCGTACCATTGAATAATGGTCAGGATTAGCGTTAGTGACGACTTATGGCTTTGGAGTCTCTTCACGAGCGTATTGAGACCATCCTCTTGCCTCATCCACTTGATACGATCGAAAGTCCCCATATCCTCGTTGATATTCAGACCCATAAGAATAAACTGGATATCGGAGTATGTCGTAACGCATCCCGTCAATATTGTAAGCAGCTGGTCGAGCATTATCAGGCTCCCTCTCTCTGAAGTTACATTTGTTCGATCGATGATATAATTCTGAAGGTGACCGAGTGCGGCTGATATATCTGCTACCTCGAACAGGATACTTCGGGCAAGAGTCGGAGCGTCCTTACATCTACCGACGACGGTAAAGAGCAGGGAGGTCACTTTGCCGCCTGCAGCGAGGAGGCCAACAACGGATGCTGCAACTGAGAGAGGATCCATCTGGGAAGCGTGTCAGTGACATCAGGTGGGTGTAGACTACTCGTATTATGAGAGAAGAGAAGAAACGGAAGCAGATTGAAATGGATTGTGGCAGGCCTCGAACCTGAGGAGGGAAGGGGAGTACGGTAGTTGAACAAATAACTGGCCGTCGCATTGGGGGCTGTGTCAGATCCCGACAGGGGGGGGTGGTACATTTTGTGAATTAGGTAGGTATAGACTATAGTCTGCACCAATAGAACCCATCGTTATCTACCTAGGTCAGTCCAAACAGGAGCACAGCTTGAAACGTTGCGCACGGCCAAGTCAAGAAAGAATTCCAGTGCAAAATGCTACGTCTTCATTACTAGCTTGAGAAATAGTCTTCAAAGTACCGCCGCACGCGGCTTCAAATGCTTGCAGCCCCGATGAGAAAGCCTTCCCCCAATGTCAACAACAGCTTTTACGTGGGGATGCCCCTTGCTAATTCGCGGGACTCGAACTCTTCCCCGTGCTCCATCGACAGGGTCAACATAGGAGCCGCGAGAGTACTTGATGATGAGAGCTGCTCGTAATAATGCAGCGTTACTGCTGCCCGGTTATTAACGCTTTTATTTCAATGTGGCAAAAGCGATCCTTTAAGCCGTCTAAGTCACAGTAAGTTGCCACTTAATCCACTGTACAAGCCTATTGAAGAGCACTGATCCGCAGGCATCAGACCCGGTTCCAAAAGGCATAGCAAGGCCCGCCAAGCTCGACAATAGCCGCCGCCGCTCTCATTGGTCAACTTATGTCTCGCAGGCGAAATTAGGTAAGGTTTAGGTAGTGAGATGAGTACACTATGTGGTAGGTATTAGATAAGCAGCTTCTGAAGCTAAATATAAATAGGTAGTATGGCCAGAAGTGCCACAGTTTGTATATAAATGTGGCTTGATAAGCACCGTATCTACAAGGTGTGACGCGCCCTAATGCCGAATGCAGATTTCTTCCTTCCTGCCCTTCTTTCCAAAGCAAACATGGAGCGCCGTGAGCTTCTAAAATAAATGTCGGCCCCCTCGCCGTCTCAGCAAAAATTTCCTCTTGGATTCCTAACTCCAAATGGGGATTTAAATCTTCTCATGACTTTGAATTCGAAAATTCCACGTCTCGTAGATGCCCAGAAACGGCCGGATATGGGACGCCCGTCGCACCGCGAGACTTCATAGACCGGGGTATCATAATTCGAAATGCTCGTGTCCCGACTCGTGTCCCCGAGGTGCGGATCCAAAAATTTAGACCCCCCGGGAGTTCGAGGTATGTGATATAGTGAGTAGCTGCCTAGCCAAGAATGATATCCTCGATGAGGCCAGTCCTGCGATCTTCGACCGATTGATAACGATCCCGAATATTCTTGGTCTCAAGTTCCTGTCTTACCACTCGGACAAACTCTAAAGTGGCCAATTTGCTATTCTGCCCGTCCCCTTTCTTCCACGACTCAAACCGTTTGCGCAGAGCCAACTCATGATCGCCTTCCTTGATGAGGATCATGGCTTTGTCACTTTGGTCCAGGCCCTTCACAGCTGGCTTCATCATGAAGAGCGTCTCCACGTTGGGCCACGATCTTGAAATAGTGACCCAGCCGGGTTCCGACATCGGTGGGAGGTGTGGAGAATCGATCTGGACCGCAAGTCTCTGAACTGCAGCACGATCTTCTCGCCGATATTGCTGTGCGCAGTAATAGCCCCTACATCCATTGTGGCATGGCTCAAAAATGACAACGTCGACGAAAGGATTAATAGCCTGCGCCCGCAAAGGAATGGGCATTGCGGGGTACATACTCGACCCGATTTGCCCAAACAAAGTTTGGTAGTTATGCACTGCGATATAGGAAGAGCGTCTGCATGCCATGAACCAAGACGGCAACTTGTTCTGTATTCCAAAGTCGTGGGCGTGTCCTAGAATCGACGACCGGTTGCAGATGTAGGCCAGACGGGGCTCAATCGCGGCCTCCCATACCATCAACTGAAGCTCAGGTGGAAGCTCCGGGAACTTATAGAACGCATCCAAAGGCTTTGCGAGTCGGGCTGAGCGACGGGGTGGCCTTCTAACCGAGCCCGTCTTGGCTCCAACTGTCTTCCGTCTCTTTCGGATGCGATTGCTAGTAGTCGTAGCAGCTGCCAAAGCTGTTGATGTTGATGGGGAACCTTCTCGGTCAGCAGGCGCTTTGGCGCGAATGCGATCTGATCGACGGGGAACCCAAAGACTGTCAACTGTTGAATGGCCTGTTTTCGGCCTGTTATTTTGCAGCTCGCCGTCGTTCTCTTCGTCACCCTCCGTTGGTCCGTAATGAATATCTCGAGCCTCTTCAAGATTTGAGGTGGTTGTCGCCGGTGCGCCATTCCTCGTAGTGGCGAAATGCAATCTGTTCAGGGCTTGGCTTTGGAGAGGGGAACTCTCCACCAAGATCGAGTCGAAATGTCCTTTCCTCGCAGATCGTGTTATGGGCCGAGATAATTCGGCTGGATTGAAGAAAGTGTTGGATGATGTGCTAGCTTGAGGCGTGGCCAAGAGGGCATTAATCTCTTCAGTTTCCTCGTCTGCCGGAGCAGACTCTCCTGGCACTAAGCCGGGAACGCCTCCCACCGTCCGCCCTATCCCGGCTGAAACATGCCGATTCACCTCGTCTTCCCCGGCCCCGACAGTGTTTGACGAACGTGTCCCTCGCATAGGGGGTGACATTTGGATATATCGAGCGGCGTCCCAGCGGCGTTACCACTATAGTTGGCCGTTATCTCGGGCAGGTTCAGTCGTTGACGTTCGGTCACAGAGGCGAGATACCGAAAAGTCCGCGGGCACAGAAGTGGACCTATTCTCAGAAAAAGGTCAGCTTGAGCCCCGGTGCAATACGACATTGCAACATGGGCGTATGACGGCGTCTCTCTCTGCGAGGTAGGAAAGGTGGCTGAGGAGTAGGACAAGCAGATGTGGGCACAGCAGACGGCGCGGCTACTCAAGCACTGTCTAACCCAATTCACGACAGCGTCGGCATGTGCAAAACGGCAGGGTGTGTGTGTGGCCAGCGGCGTCGGAGAAGTAGGATGCTTACGGAATGGTAAACTCAGTGAGCAAAATTCGGTGCTGATGACGCAGAGTCGGCGGCTTCGATGGCGGGAAGTATAGAAAGCCAGCACGAATCAGAAGCCCGGTGGCTCTCTCGTCGGATATAGGCGAGCACACGACCCTTTTGGCGACATAAAAATAATAATAGAAACGATTGATACGGCAACGCCGAGAGCGGAGAGACGATGGAGCCGAGCAACGTGGAGGAGGAGGCAGGCCACGACGCCGGGTGGGGGAGTGAGGGCGAGAGGGCGAGAGGGCGAGAGAGAGGGAGCGAGCTAGATCGAGTGAGAGTGAGTTCGCAGCGGACGTGGCGTCACGATGCCTCGATAAGAGCCTGGTTCACGGGTGCGGCTTAATCCTGCCGTTATTGACGATGCTGGTGATGAATCGGTGTACGGTTGAAAGTGGAAGCCGAATCCCCCAGGCCAGCAGTTGAAGTACCTAACTTAAGACGGTGAGAAGGCGGGGCGGTTGTTGTAGTGTAAGTTAAGCTAAGAGCCCACCGTTGAGTTAGAGGGGTCTGGTGATGATGCATGTTGGACTGATAAGAGACGAAGGTATGTAGGTACGGTAGGTAGGAAGTATCTACTACCTGGTTACAGGTATTCAGCTACCTCATGAAGTAGGTAGGTACCTAGATTTGTAGGCAGGCACGTGTGGGCTCGGCATCACGGCTAAGAACCTGGCAGGCAAGAAAGAGGTATATAAAAGAAGCCTGTCGAGCCTGTAAGGCAGGTAGTGGCAGCTGGATACCTGTTACCTCTCTTACCTTTCTAATTCAGGAGCGTACTAGACCTAGAGCTTACATGGAGGTGGTTGTGTACACAATGTACATGTAGGTAGTGTACCTAGTGTAGGAAGTAGCTCGAATAGAGCAAGTGAGTACCAACTTCTATGTAACTACTACCTCTTCGTACACCGCACTCTGAGGCAGGTACAGTACCGACCGACCTACATGTACTCAGCTCTGAACTCTATTTTCTAGGAGCAAGAGTTAGGTACCCGGATACCTTAGGTAGATTTTTAAGGTAACCCAATAAACTTCTTACTGAAGACAACAGATCAATCAAGGTATACGAGTTGGAGAATATTCCACGTGTACGAAGTATCGACATCCCCAACGCCTGGAGCACCACTAGGGCTGGGCATCTTTATACCCTTATGCGCTAACCTAGATGCCTGGTACGGTAGGTTCGTGGATATCCACGGATACCTTGCCTATATTTCATCCCATGTAAGACATTTTATCAGCATGGCCCAGGGTATGAACAATGAAGACGTATCTTGGCGGCAAGCCAATATGCTATGTCATCCGTCTTAGTGTATAACAGGTTATAAGTGATGTGCCTTAGCTCCAACAGACCTCAACCTCAACGGGGAGGGGCGTCTCCCTCTATTATAAGTACTTATCTGTATCTTGTAAGGAGGTAGTCGGTCTAGTCAGCCGGTCGTGCCCTCTTTTCTGAATCGCTTCCATCTCGGGGTTATAAGTGCCTTGGCCTTCTGTGCGCTTAAGTACGAAATCACGTACCTACGTGATCTAGCCACATGTGGTGTAATCGTCGGCATGCATACATACGAGTCCGTAATCCGCGAGGTTATCATCGGTAAGATCTGGTAGCACGACAGTAGCGCCATGGTCTCGGCTGATATACTCTAGGTAGGTGCTAGGTTGTAATAGGTACTGTACTACTCCTACCTCTTCCGCTGTAGAGGTACGAAGTACCTACCCCTCCATTCTTTAAGTGCCTGACCCGACTGCTATTCGGTGCCACCGTGGGTCTTGTTGGCGTTCCGGGCCGGGGTGGGACAACACTAGTCCGTATACGGCTAGTCCCCGCCAACTACAACTCGCAAGAAGAACTAAGTGCTTGCAGCCGGCGAGTGGTTTCTCGCGAGCCCTCACGCTGCTCGGGCATCATTCGGCAGCTGGACCCCTCACTGACGCAGGCTCACCGTCAGCTGTCAGCTTCTATCACGACATGGTATTATATGTGAGTCCATGTTATACTACTACCTACCTATTATCTACCTCTCCTTACTGAAGCAAAGCACAGAGCTGCCTAAATCAGTGTAGATGGGTAGTAAGTATCTCCAACTCGACTGTCATCCAACATTGAATTTGTAGTGATTGTCGTAGTATACATATGTCATGGTCGGATCTTCTTCCCCTTTCCGAGGACAGCAGCGAAACTTGACTCGGAGAAAACAATCACAAAGCTACAGTACACTCCTCTGCTACTGCACAACTTACACAGTCTATGTAGTATACACAATCTACACTACATACAGTACCATGCCTACACCCGAGGTGGCGTCATCTCCGCTGCCGCCGCAGCTGGCCGAAGATAGACGCTTAGCCCGTTTGATGTGGCCTGACAATCCGTGCCTTTTTCAGGGGCCAATTGGGCATCTTTCGCCATCCTCAGCCATCTTGCATCTCGACTACTCATGCATCTAGCTTGACCGGGCCACTGATTAAGGTGTCCTCCGGGACCAGGCCCCGGAAACACCCCTGCTCGAGCCTGCAGCTGAGGTGCTCGGCGTGCAGCCCGGCCGAAGGACATCATGAAATCACACATGGGGGAGGAGACGCCGCCTGGCGCCTGGCCTGCGAGGAGGGAAGGGGCATACATATATTACGCCCTCCCATTCTCGCTCGAGATGGTAGCTCGGGGCCTGAAGACTTCCTCCTCTTCTTAGAAGTTAGGGAAATCCCAATCGCGACCTTCACCCCCTTGTCATCCCATACCATCTTGCCAAGTTTCCGAAGCATTCAAGATGCCTTTGCAGAGCCCCTTGGCCCTCGCTTGAGCCTCCCAGGCCTGACAAGGCTTGCGCTGCACACCAAACATATCCCGAGAAAATAGTTATGGTAATGACGGCGACTCAGAGTCCCCAATTGGCTCTTCGTTGGGCGTACTAACTAAGAGAGACAGAACTTTTCTGTTGAAGTCACACGTCGTGAAGAATCGATCGGCCCAAGGAAACCCGCACCCGCCACCAGACGAGATCAGCCCACCCGCATACGATATGTGCCACGCGTGGCGTTGGTGGTATTACTGCTTGACGTGCGGCCGCGGCCCCTTGAATGGAGAGGCCGTCTACTGTTGGAGGACAACATGCGACTCCGACTACGTCGAAACACCGCATTGCCCGAACCTAATATGTGAAGACCACACGTCGCATGGAGCTGACTGTCTGGAATACGGCATGTACCACAAATGGCACTAGCCTCGCCGCCGTATAATTATGGCATTTTGATCCATTCGAGTGCCATGCTGTCGGGATAGGGAGAAGAGAACCTTGGACAGCCCAAGCAAGAAAAAGGAGATGCGTTTGGAAGGTCAGATTTGGCGATGTGGTTCTGAAAGACCTGGATGTTCCAGCGGCCCTCTCGCCGCAGAGGTTACTAGTTCATCGCAGCTCCGTTCGGCGGAGGTAGAGCCGTGTCGGCCAACCAAACAGCCAAAGCAATTGCCGAACTCGACCAAGGAATGTCCCTGCAATATGGTTAAAGAGATACGTGGTTCCACTTGCGGAAAGTATACCACATCCGGGCGTCACTACATATGTATACACTATGTCTAATTACTGCATAGTTTAAGTAGATATTATGTAAGGAGACGGACACCTTGTTAGGTCGTGGGATCTAAAAATACCTTCCCGCCTGACTAAGACCTGGATCCTCCGTTCACATAACTATGACTTCACCTCTAGTGCACCCTCGTTACTTTGAACTTTCTATTTGAAGGATTATATCCGTTATTGCGTTTCTCCCTCCGTAGGTGCTTCGTCAGTCTCAAAGACTTCTATCCCCGCCTGTTGGCCATTTAACTACACGTTAGCTTTCTCATCGTCACCGTTGGCATAAATTACCCGCTGTTCATAATCACGCTGGTATTTTAGCTACTAGTATCAACGCTTCTTTTTCTTTCATAATAGCAATGATGATGTGATAACTGATTACTGATAGTTGTAGATACTTTAGCCATAGCTATGATGGTAAGGGCATGTATTCTTCAATATGACAGTGTCTCTATCGTGTATATTCCTCCAAATATGCTATATAAGATTTGAAGCGAGCGATTCTAACTCCCTCATTTATTTTCCCTCAACGTCAATACGACGGGGTGCTGAGAAGCGCATCTCGTCATAAATAGCATTCAAGTCAAGCGGTATATACTGAAAACTCAAGAAAGGAGATCAGCTGCTTAGTTTCACCAAGGGCAAAATGGCTTGATTGCAATCAACTTCCATGTTCTATATACGAAATTTGGGAGGAAGTAATAATTACTGTAACCAAGAGGCTGGCTATTTAACAACCGGTTGCTTCATTATAAGTACGCAACAATGCTCCTGCGCTACGTGATCCCGACGAACACGGTCCACTGAAGGATAGATTTGCTCTCCAGGCAGCCTTAACGACGCTTATTATTATTATTTAGTTCTACCCGTATATTTAGCACAGGACATAACTTCAAACATTTCAAACTGTAGACGAAGCCATGCTAACTAATGGTACGGTTCGTCACGCTACCTACTGAAAAGTAGCTCAGCCGGAGAAACCAATGAACTTTACCCCTGACCTGTTCATTCCCAGGCTATTTCCGCAGCAACAGCACAGTCATGGCCTCGAGCTAAAAGAAAAAGGAGAAGCCACACAGACACATTTTTTTTCAAAGGGATAAATCTAACTATATTTATTCAAATATGCCTTGAGCTCCAATCCAAGAGTGGAATTCTAAAATAAGCTAATAT
This sequence comes from Nemania sp. NC0429, assembly GCA_022578495.1. Taxonomy (NCBI): domain Eukaryota; kingdom Fungi; phylum Ascomycota; class Sordariomycetes; order Xylariales; family Xylariaceae; genus Nemania; species Nemania sp. NC0429. Next base: position 91,844 of record MU392273.1, on the reverse strand, counting down.
AGCACAAGCCACTTGGCGCTGTTCGGGACTGAACTCTAACCTTGTTCTAGGCCCAGAAGCTCACTTTCTCTATCCATAGGAGGAAAGGGCGGTCTTTAGGTTATTATGAGACATCAACGTCATGATCAGTCAGAGTCGCTTTAACTCCGAGTCTAGTTATAACCTACCTACACGCTGTGCACAGCCCTTGAGCATCTTTCACAATAGGTATTATTACCGCCACCGACTAGTTTAGAGACGGCAACTATCCCTTCTGAGCATGAAGACAGATCACTCTGGATGAGCACATGAAGAGATAATACTACACATCTACGAGGCAGTGAGGTCTTACAACTATGGCAACTCCCAAGGATCGCTCGTTCCGTCCTTGAAGCCATTTTACTACGCGTAAGTTCATCATGCTGAAGCTGATTCGCAAAGCGATATCCTGCTCTTCATGGGACTTAAGGTTTACTACTCCTTACTTGTGGGAATTAGACATCGAGAGCTGTCAGATAGTTAATTACAAGACGTCTGTCCTAGCAGTCATGTCAAACGTTGTATCGACGCCAGCCCTAAAGGTTCCGCTGTGGAGAAGATGCTAACAAGCAGACCTATGGAGGCTATTTGAAATTATATGCTTAAAGTCAAAAGAGAAGGGGCGGCTGCAGCATTAAAGACAGATGGATATGGGGAAGATCGTCAGAATTATTATCGGATAAACTATGTCTGACAGCCACGATGGTTTCACTCTGTGTTTCTCGCTCAGGCGCTCCTGGGGCCACGATTACAACGCTGGTCGTCACCATGCAGTTGCATGCTACCACGCTACCTTTATTTCTTCCAATGGTGAGCTATAATTGGCGAGGCGGGAATAGGCAATAGGCTCCGTTTGTGCGACACTGCGGACGGGGTGGCTGAATCCTGCCATCCGCCACACGTTTCGGTTCCTCGCTTCATCTCTAGGCGGCCGGAGTTAAGTGAATGAATTAATTAATTCATCGTTGATCTTGCTCGACCGTTCCATCGGGTGCGGCGCTCCCACGCCCGCACGGAGTTGAGCCCCTTGACTAGCGGGCTGTGCGAACAAACCCCGGGGCGAGCTAAGGATCTCTCCCTCGCCTCCTTCTGCGGTCGAGTGAGATCATACCGTAATCATAGCGCAGGGCGCTGATTGCCATAATAAGCTATTACCGGTTCCGTGGTAAAATTAAATGCAACACGGTAACCGTGCCACGAACCAATGGGACAAATGCTGTGAGACCGAGTCAGGTCCTCCAGTTTACTCTGAGAGGAGGACTGAGCTTCCGCCTTCACGTGCTTCAAGGTATTACATTGTCCAAGGAAAGGAGTAATTAATTCACTGCAAGACATGGTATTATAAATATCCCTGTTTCTGTTCTCCTCAATTTTGTTTTCGTTGTTTTTCATCTCTCATCCTGTTCTCATTACGCCAGTACCTTGTATAGCATTAAGAGTACCGACCTTGTTATTCATAAGTCGACATATATTTTCTCCCGCCACGAAGATGTTCGCCGACACGAAGCCCACGTTGACCTCCGCCCTCGAGTACCTGCCAGAGAGCGAGATCGACCATCGGACAGATGCCGAGATTGGAGCCCTCATAAACACGTACCGACCGGTGAAGCACGAGAAGAACTGCTGGACATTTTGGCATTCCGGGTGAGTTGGGCGTCATCACCACAGGGGCCCTGAAAAGTTCCCGAGTCGGGCTGTTAGATAGCTTAGAAGCTAATACTAGAGGAATCCCGTTCTATCACAGTTTCGACGGCATGCCACGATGGTTGCAACGCAATATCACCGGCTGGGTCAGACGTCTGGGCCCGGACTGGGATGTACGCTGCATCGACATAGTCGACGGGTCCCCGAACAACGCGTTGAACTTCATCAGCGCGGAATACTTGCCCGCCTGTTTCCTTGAGAAGACCATGACTGGGAAGACGAATTACGTGCATGCGAGCGATATGGTCCGCTTACCCCTGGTATATCTTGTAAGTTAACAAGCACAGCCCAGCATATCAAGCAAAAAGCAAGCAAGCTAACGATATTCTACAAGTACGGCGGCATGTGACCCCCAAACCCAGCAGTTACCCTGGACTCGAGTATTAACAATTGAGCAGGCGTTTGGCTGGATACTGGTACCATGCTATTCCGAAACTTCGACGACTCGTTCTGGAACCTGCTCGAGGATCCCACGTGCCCGTACGAGCTGTTTCTGATCAATTTCCACTATCGGCGCCACGAGGGGCAGGTCTTGAACGGCTTCATCGCCGCGCGCAAGGGAAACCCGTTCGTCGAGCGGTGCTGGCGGCTGTTTTTGGAAATCTGGAAGGATCGCAGCCACTGCGCCGGTCTACGTGAGTGAGGCTCCTCACCCACCCACCCACCCACAAGCCCCGGCCCCAAGCATTCATTGTTCGCGTCGTGCCCCCTAGGCTGAAGACTCATCCGCTACCAGGTTACCACCCCCTGCTCCGCCACCTAGGCCTCGTGGACGGCACGCGGGCGGAGAAGATCCACCTCGCCCGGATCTCAGAGGGCGCCTGCCACATCATGGTCGACTACCTCTCGCAGAACTACTGCTTCGAGCGCGTGCGGCTGCTGGTGGACAGGGCCGAGCGCTGGGACGGCCCCGCGTACTACCGCAAGCACGTGTGCTTCGTGAACGCGGAGCGCGAGTACTGGAAGTACACGGCCATGATGCCGACGGAGCTGCACACGAAGCTCATGTCGCTGCCCTTCCGGCCGGAGCTGACGCGGGAGGAGACCGAGGGCGGGGACCCGCCCGGCGAGATGCCCGGCGCCGCGGAGCTGGCCGCCGCCGTAGACGGCGAGGCAAAGGGCGAGATGAAGATCGACGAGGCGCGCCTCCAGCAGGCCGCCCGCGACTGGCTGACGAACGTCAGCTCGAGCTGCTTCGCCGCCAAGTTCAGCGGCGGCTACTGGTGGCCCGGCAGCGGCTGGGCGATGCCGCTGGCCGTCTCGTGGACGCAGCCCGGCCACGAGGACGACGACGTCAAGCCCGGGACCTGGGCCGAGTGGCTCCGATACGCCTCGACCCACCTGCGGCAGACCCGCAAGATGCCGATATACGGCACGCATTGCGCCGATGCCGATCGCTCCTCGCTGCCGGGCTTCCTGCTGGCCGAGGCCGACCGGGTCCTTCACGCGGGGCTGCTGGAGCCGGCGCGGGAGAGCGACGGCTGGGAATTCATCCCGCCCTTTGAGGCGACGCCCCCTGAAGTTAGTTGAGGAGCCCTACCCTACCCTACCCTACCCTTGGTAAGCTTGTTCGAATCTAAACAGCGACAGGTTGCGGCTTAAGAAGGAAAGAATTTGAGAAATTTAGCAATAGAATTAGGAAATGCCTTAATGGTTAAGCCCTGTCTCTCAATTTAGGGTTTTGATTGTCGAAGATTGCACTTTCAAGCCGTGGCGCCATGTGCTATGCTAGACTGTAGTGGTGTGAGAGGTTGTCTATGTTTTGTCTCTCCCTTTTTTACGAAGCATGATTGCGAAGGATGCGCACCGCCCGCAAACCATATAGGATCAATCCGTTTTTTTTTCCGGTAACGAGGTCTTGCTTCACTGTGCTGAAGCCCCTATCTGTAAATCAAAGCTCCTCGGATCGAATCGTGATGTTGTCTATCGGCGCTTGCTTCTAGTCACTCCATTTCCACCTCCTTTTTAGGCGAGGCCTCAACATCAGTGGTTGGCGTCGAAGTTTTCAGTCGCTGCGAAAGATTAAGAGATAAAGGAGTGACTTAAAAAAAAGCAAGCATGTGAGCTAGCTACTGAGGCAGTCGAAGATCCTCACGCAAATGGGCACGGCGGGTTAAAACCGGATATTTCGACGCTGCGGAGGGGTGAGAGAGAAGGGGGGAGAAAAAAAAAAAATCGCCGGGGATAGACCTGGCGACTGGAAAACTCCCTGAAGCACAAGTTGTTTGTCCTGGCGACTAATTTACCAACTAGACCAATGAAGGTCCTAGATGGGAACGTCAGATTGGGCGGGCCTTTCGAGGTTTATAACCTTGGGTACTCTGTAGAGGTAGGTACGGGTCTTGAGTAGTACAGACGAGTTCATTCATTTTTCATGAGTGGGAAGTTAAATAAGTAAAACAGGTAGGGTATGATACATGAGACCGACCGACCTACCGACTCAACTCAACAACCATCATATTTTAAGGACGCGAATAAGGGGAGTGAGGGAGTGAAAATCGTCAAATCTAAATAAGGGGAAACGCCGCTATGACAAATACCGAAGCTGTAAACGTACTTAAAACTAGGTACTTGTGCCGACCTGAACTCCTGGTTCCCCCGTCATCAAACATTTATTTCATCAAGGTAACCCCAATCCCAGCCTGAGAGTTTTCTTCTCTCTTTTTTTTGGTAGTGTATTAAAATATCCCCCATCTTCCCCGCTCTTTCTCGTTCTTAGACTTCGCGCTTCTCTTCACCCTCGCTTGGTCCCGATTCTCAATCTGCCGCAGGCTGTCCATCTTCTCGAGGACAAGTTCTAGGAGCTCCTTCCTCCTGATGACCTCTAGATGCTTTTTGATCTTTGGGTCCTCCTTGGCGAACTTTTCAACTTGATCGTCAGTCAAGTGGCGGCCGAGACGCATATCCAGCTCCCGTGGGAAGTTGTAGTAGAACTCGGAGAGAAGCTCGACGTTTAAGAACAGGACTGCTGTCGAAGCAAGCTTTGTGGCGACCGCATCGAGGAAAACTTCGGGGCAGTGATATTTATTCTGCATGTTAGCGCACTGCTTGGACTTGACAGCGAGTAGACGCATTTTGATTATGTCGGCACGATCACGCAGGAATACCGCCTCTCGACCTGTGAAATGTCAGTGAGGCCCATCGATAGGATAGCGGGGAAGCGGGCCATACCTTTGGAGAGGAGGGCGGCGCTGAATCCTCCAGCGCCAGTTTGACTGTCTCCTTCGACGACGACATCACCCTTGCGGGCCTTGTCGATAAAGTTTATGACTTCCCTCAACTTCCTTCTCCCCCCTACGGCGGCCTCTAAGTCTTTGAACGCACCCTCGCAGGCGTGTAGCTCCTTCTTTAAGACACCTTGAACATGATCTCTGCCGGCACCCCATTCACGCTCCTCCATATCGATGTCAAACTTGAACGGTTTGATGCAGTTCTCTACCTGATCACTAGTGCTGTAAAATCTGTCGTTCAATATACTCGAAGCTGCCTCGGTAATGGCTTGACGGGCAAATGGATGATTAATAAAAGTTGACTGGCTGATGAGACCGTCCACATGAGACTGTATCGAGTTCGCCACTACATTCGTCGCCAGTCTACCCACACCAAGTTTGGTAAGCGCGGAGGTGGATGCGTCGAGTCGCCGGCGCCAGAAGAGGGAGTTGGGGTCAACCTTGGGAAGGTCAACCAAGCTATCGGGTTCGGGAGGGGGGACACTAAGATCGTATATGGGTTTATTCCAATATTTCGCGGCAAGGAGATCCAATACCCGTTGATCAAGTTCGTTCTTCAATAGCTCGTGCATCTGAGGTCGACCAAATTCTTCAGCAAACTGTTTGAAGGAATGCTTAAAAGCATCTAAACTCTCGGCAAGATAGGACTCAGCAGACAGGGGTCGGTCGTTGTACTGGACCTTGAACTGGTAAGTAGCCTCTTCGAGTTCTTGGCGGATGGCATCACTCGTGCCCTGTAAGCTGGCTGACATGGTTTGCTCGAGAACGTGCATCAGTTTCTTCCGTAGCGTCAAGGTTCCGACAGCCACGTCCGAGGTAGGTCCAAACTCCAATGGGTGGGATGAAAAGTAAGAATTTTCATTTTTTGAAATGGCCGTTGTCAGATTGCTGTCTCCCTTCTTGAAGAGTGCGCTGGTGATAGGCGCGCGGGACACTACACCTACATACCCGAGTCGAAGTGGGTATTGCTTGTCGTTTAGAATGGCTGCACCTCTTGTCGGATCGACGAGATCCATTTTTGTGACGACCCCAATCGTCCGCTCGCCGCGAGGGTCAACTCTTCGGCTAGCTCGTAGTGCAGTGGAGTTTGCCAGGTCGACATCCGCAGCCGAGATGGCCAATATCACATTGGGGGGCTGAATATATTTGTCACAAAGCTCCGAGATCTTCTGTTTGAGCTCGAGCGGTTGATTTTGCCCTACAACCTGAATATAGCCGGGCAGATCGATAAGAGAAAGATCGGGGACGTTAGGAGAAGAAATGGAGAGACGAATCGGATCATCTGAGACGCATTGTGCCTCGGGGACGGCCTGATTTAGCTCGGTCAAGGTCCGTTGGATGGAGGAAAAGTCTTGAATCTTGCCCAGTCCCAGGTCGGGGAACTCGCCATATTCAACGCGGGAGTCGGGGGTATTGATTAATGTAAGTTCGATTGGCCGACGCGTGACCATGTTGGAACCTTTTGGGAGGAACTCGTGTCCGACTATGGCTTCCAACACGGAACTCTTCCCAGAGGACTGCGATCCAATGACAACAATGGACGGCAGTGTTACCGTGCTCGACTGGCCAATCCTCGCTAGAATGTTGCGAATCTCGATCATCTTCTTCGTCAGTACCATCATCTGATCATCTCTGGCAATCTCGTCGTCGCTTCGTGGGTCATTTCCCGAGGCATCGTCGTAGCCGTAGACGACAGCGGAAGCGCCCGCAGCTACCGCGGCGCCCGTCCGACTTTGTTTTGGTGGCTCCTCGCCTCCCGGGCCGCCCTCTCCCTTGCCGGTGCCGATTTCCTCGTGTATTCTCAATATCTTCTGGATCCACTCGGGCATTTCGACCTGGTCCTTGGTGTTTTGCCACCCTTGTCTCGTCTGGTCGGCAACGCTCTTCGCGCCGTCGAAAATGCTAACGGCCGTATTCGATACCGTGTCCTTCGTGGTATTGATGATGTCCCAGGCGTAGTTCCCGGCCACTTCACAGCAGCAGCGAGGTGTTAGCAGCACGATGCGAGGACAGATATGAGGGGTCTGCGCACATACGGTTTGCTTGGTACTGTATCCAGGCCAGGCCTCCGACCATGACGCCGCCGGCCAGGGCAGGGATGCGCACAAACTTGACCATGAGTCTCGGCAGGAAGCGGGCAAAGGAGGCGTTGCGCACGGCGACGGCATTATGGAACGAGTTGACGGGGAACCACAGACGGCGTCTCGTGGCTCGGACGGCGGCGTCGGCTCGAAGCAGGCCGGAGGAAGGCAGCTGGTGGTACTGGCGCACGGCGCGGAGGTTGGCGGAGCGCGTGGCCGGAAGGCGTCCGGCCGTCGCTATAAGCCGTCCGCTCATGGCGGTGATGCCGGTCGGAGGCGCTCGAGATGGGTGTGGGCGGTTACCATGAACGAACGAACGAGACCCGTGGCCGTCGTGGTGGTGCGTGTACGGCCTAGAGACGGACTTGGATGTCGTCTACGTTTTGCAATCGTCGTGGCATGGAATGTGGGAAGCGAAGTGGCGTGGGGTCGTGGACTCGCTGAGGGTGCTTCCACTTCAAGACCTTCAGATTGTGGTTAGAGTGGGAGTTAGGGAGTGTGGCTGCGTTTCCTTCTACATTGTTGAGCTTCCAATCTATTTCCAGATTGCTCTGTGGCTTGACCTCCGTTTCCCACCGAGAAAGAGCGGGGCCGACTTACTACCTAAGGTAGGTAGGTACCTTATGTACTTGATGTACTTTAGTGTAATCGGGGCCTAGCTTATGTATATAAGTAGGTCTATGTAGCTAAGGTAGTGGCCAAAAAAATGGTGGCAGTCCCTTGTTAACGTCATACCTACACCTACCAGGTAGGTAGCGGGAATCATCGTGCCCTCCTATCGCCGTCGAAGTCGCTGTTAGCATTAGCCACTGTTACATGATCTAGATTAGCCCTCGCCGCGGTCTTGCAGCATGTTGACAGGTATTGCGGAGATGTGAGCTGCCGTGTTTGTGCAGCCGGTGGACCTTGAATTCCCGCGCCGGCACAGAGTTAGCCTGGCAAGGAGATTGATTAAAGGTCGTGATCTGAGGAACTAGCAGAAGAGGGAGAGGGATATTGTCAGGGTATTTGATACTCCGGAGTGAAGATAGGTCGGGGAGAGACACGTTCTAAGTACTGGCGAAGTAGGGGCTTAGGTGACAATAGGGGTAAATTATATTGATTCCTGAACTAGCCGACCCACGGGTATAGCAGCTACCCTCCTGCGACTTTATTGCCCGACAGATATGACAACCTAAAATTTTTGAGACAATGAAGATCAGCTATGAAATAAATCCATGAACTACTATACGGCTACCTGGTTCGAGGTGGCCAAATATTGCAACGCAACTCAGACCACCGTTACGCCCCCAATAAGGCTTATGCCTTTCCCCCGCATATATGTTCAGCAGATTCTATAGTGTCAGCCGTCTCATAGAATTAGATCTATTCCCTATAATAATAGTTAATCTTACACCTATGTTAATACAATCGAACTAACAATCGAAATCCTGGAAGAGGTGTAGGTTTCGTGTCCCTTGGGACATTTCCGTCCGCCGTCGGAATAATCATTATTTCGGGACAGGCATCGTTTTGTACCTAAGATACCTACTAAGGAACGTATACAAGCATGTCAACTTTAAGACAGCCAGAGTAGACTCAAGCCGATCCTGAGGCACCCAACTGATTTCTGAGCTAGGTACCTAGGGGCACATCAAAGAATTCATTCAAAATCAATCATGATGTTGCATTATCTCGTCTCGACAGTTATTTAAATTGTACAGTCCAGAACGCCGCGCCGGTTTGCATCATTATCGCTGGCTTGCTACCTATCTGCTTAGTCCCTTCAATTTGAAATTATAAAAGACGCCAAAAACTGTAGTGGAATGAAAGAAGCGTTCAACTTAGGGACAGACAGCCTCCGCGAGTGGAGATAATCGAGGTTGCCTGTTTGATATTCTCGTATCGTATCATAGGGCCATGCCCAAGACGCGAGCGGCTTTCTCGGCTGTCATGTAATCACCAGCTCTCGACGGCGATTGCACCGGACTGGGCGGAGTTTGCACCTGCGGCTCGGTGAATTCGGCGGGGTGTGGATACTCCCCGACGTTAAGTGATCGACGTTTCTTCTTGATGTTTCCTTGTGAAGGTAGTCTAGCCGCTGCTTCGGTGCGTTGTGTTGGGCCGTCCGTCACGGTGCGAATGTCGGATGATGGCATCTGAGATGATGCCGTCTCGGATACCGACAACGGGGTCCTTCCTCTCAACGTGACTGTGGGAGGGTCTGGGGTTCTGGTACGTCCGGCCGCCGAGGGTATTAAAGGTGATACGATGCGTCTATGAGCTTCGGGGTCGGGATCCGGTGTGGATACCGGGCTCGTTACCGGTGGTACAGCCTTTTCATTGGTTGTCAAGCCCTTAGTCTGGGCGAAAGCGGAGGAGCGCTTATGATATGGGTCTCGGTCCGAGAAGGCGTCGATGATGGGGTTGACCATCACGGTCTGGCCATGGATAGTGAGGATGGAATTTGTAGGCACGTTCACCCAGTTCTCTGTGGTATCAATTAGCCTCCACCTTGTGCATAATCTTTTATGGTACCGCTTTACCTCGCTCGAAAGTAAGAGGTTCACTGGCAACCAGGACAATATCTGCTCCCTTGTCACGACGCTCCATTTGGTAGTCCCTATCCTCTCCAGCGGATGGTTTTGTCTCCCATTGAGTTCCGGATGAGAAATATAAACTGGCTGCTTCGTCTGTCTTGCTACTGACGTATCTGGTGCAGATGATGGAGTGGCCATCCGTGACGGCAAAGTTGAGCAGACTTCGAGTATCGACGTTTTCGCCCACGACTGTGCTCTCAGGTATGCCCATAGTCAGTTCATTGATGATCTCGATCGTCTGCAGCATGGCGCGACGCAGCAGGACGGGGCCAAAGCCCTTCTTGGGTTGTGAACTGGGATCCGTTCCCAAGCGTTCGAGGCGATCGAGGAACAGGGCGAACGCCCACTCGCTGTCGGTGCCACCTTGCACATTGAGGTACCACTTGTCATGCAACCGCTCACCAAGCCGCCTCTTGATGTATTTCCAACCTCCCAGCCCGCCGTTGTGCATCCACATCAAGCTGTTATGATAAAAAGGGTGGCAGTTGTCCTCGGTCAGTGATCCTTCGGTCGTAGCTCTGACATGAGCAAAGACAAGCCGCGAAGCCGTCTTCGAGGCGATGCGATGCAGATTCGTGCAGTTCCACGCAGGGATCGTAGACGTGAAGAGACAAGGGGCGGCACCGAGCTTCGGGTCGGTGTAGAAGCCAATGCCAAAGCCATCTGCGTTGTTTTGGCCGCGTCTTGTATCCTACAGCAAATATGGCTTAGTTAGGCAGACGGTTCATCTATGTAGGGGCCGGCAGACGGAGGGAGAACTGACGAGTCGTAATCGCGAGTCGAAGGACTGCTTGAGGATAGAATGGGTTGGGTCGAGAATCAGCTTCGAGAGCAGGATCTCGTCGCTGCCGCGATAGACCTGAGCATGTGGCGGTCAGTTGAGGATTTCAATCCAATTCTGGTTCTGGCAGGCCGACGGTCGGACTGTACATACCAGGAACCGACACATGGTGATGGATACGGCAGTGTCGGATGTTAAAACGAGGTTGGGTCGGCGAGCGAGACGAAGGATAACCGTGGAAGTCTAAGGGGCGGTGGCGAGACTTGGAAGTGCCATGGGCAATGAGCTTCTTCCGAGTGATGCTGTGTTTTCGTATTGATATGCACGATGCCTCCGAAGGTATTGCTGTCAGAGAAATCTAGTCGACCAACCCATGTAACCGTTGGGTGTTGTGTACGACGTTGGTAAATAAGTAGGTAGACAGAATGTCTTGGGTTGCGTGCGGCCAGGGCCGAATTGCGAGCATCGGAATCATAGATTAGGACCGATGTCATCCCATCGATTCGCGCTGGGCAGCACGTGCATGTAGTGTCCCTATACCTATATTACGCGTACCAGATACATGTATTGAGCTATAAGGGTACCTTTAAAGCGGCTGATTATACGCATTAAACAGAGGTATACCGGGCGTATCCTGTACGTATATCTCATCGATCCACCCAGTAGTACCTTGTATCGTACACGTCTCTCCCGCGTTGTACCTCACCAATCAACTTGTCGTATTTAGCCATAATTGGAAATGATATGGGCAGCATACCTGTAGGTACCTTGCAGGTACCAAAGTCTGTTTACATGATTATTTAGCCCTGGAAAGCAGCAATTGTTTGAGTATCTAGATAATTATATCCACCTAGCTTAAACTTGACGAGCATCAATGTATCCATCTCTACTAACGAGGGAACAATATGCTGTTTGATTCACGATGTTGAAATACTAGAGTAGGCGAACACGGAAACAGCCAATGCGGAACACGAATAGCCAAGCCTAACAATTTATGGAGTCATATAGCCCGTATATGACAGTCCTCAAAATATGGGGAATACAACACTATTCCTAGATACGAATGGCAACGTCGAGGAGCATCCACATCCCGCCAACCCGACTCCGCATATATCTAGAAACGTGGAACCATTCATGTGTAAGGTATAGGTATATATTACCCAGGTACAGACACGAACCCCGTAGTAGAAATCAATCCAGTCTCCTTTCCCTCTCATCCCTTCCTGAATGCGTCTCTTGTTCTACATCCCCCTGTGGTCTATTGTCTCTGTAGAGGCAATAGTGCTGCCCCATGAAGAGTAAGTCGTACAGCATGCTCACGTTCCCGAGAAAAAACTTCACCGGATTGCCTGTTACCCCAGACCAGTCATGTTGCAGGTACGAGTCTATGCCCAGCTGTGCGATACTCAGAAGGCCTCCCGTAAAGTCAAGCAGGATCTGCGAGATATCCCAGCCTTTGGTGCTGCGGTTGCGCTTGTTGTGGACGAGCTGGGGCGCGTATTTGACCACTGTCACGAGCAGTTTGACGTAGGATATAACGTAAATCACGTCCAGCCACGCCCATGACGTCTTCGGGTCCGCGCTTGGCGGCTGTGATGCCACGACGAAGACGATCAGGAAAACGCCGGTAATACAACCGGCGAAGATGCCCGTAATCAAGCGAGAAGGTCTCCGACCCGAGGATTGCTCAAAGCCCCACAACGATGGCAGAAAATACTGCGTGTTGAGAATGACCGTGAGGATGAGGGCATGGAAAGCGAACGCGATGTCGTTAAAGGCCACGGTTGGTGTATGGTTGTCATGACGCAGCGCATACTGGTGACGGATGAGTGGCGACCAGTAGAATGCACAAGTGTATATGAAATAGGAAGCAAAACCTATCACATCGTTGAGTCAGTCGAGGTCCGCTCCGTGCCTCGCTCCCGGGAGCCAGGGTGGAGTGGGCGTTATTAGTATGTACGGGTAGGTAAACGAACCGAGGACGTTAATAAAGGGGAAATCTATAGTTGACCCAACCGTAGATTTTCTCTTGAAGTTCAGAAGCGCTTGTGGATAGAATGAGAGTGACCAGCAGATGGTATAGACCCAGCCGAAGAGAGCGGACAAAAACTCGAGATAATTCATAGTGAGGGTGATGTTAGCACGCTACCTGTCTTTCAGTCATAGGCCGGCAGATGCGATGGGAACAGATGAAGTCAAACAGATGATGCCAGACAGATGAAGCCAACCATGTGTGGTGGGATTCCAATCACGCAAGATCGTGAACTTAGCACCGGGCCCCGCTCCTTGGACATGCGGAATACCTACCCAACCATTTTGCTTACATTATCATAGAACCTGAGGTCGAGGTACCTCTGTCCGCCTACTGTGGCGCTGTTTCTGTAAGCCTGTGGCGTTGCGTTCCACGAAGGATGGAAACACCCGCATCTGCGACTGTTGCAGATGATGAGTCGGAAAGGAGCTGTTGTCGATTACCTGGTACTACGGAAATGACGTATAAGGAGGTATAGGGATCTAGATACCTGACCTAGATGGCTCCCTCATGCATGTCGGTAAGGCATCACCTAAATGCACAGTACCTACCAGTAATGATTCTTACTGGTAGTGTAGGTATTTCGCGGTACCCAGACAGGTATTTCATCGCCTCGATACGTGTATGTACCTAACCTAGTAGGTAGCCCACCTATAAATAGAGGTACCTACCTTACCTACAGGTTATGTAAGTCGTAGGCATGTGTTGTTGATTTACTTCCATGTATAAAGTACCCATATGGGCAGGTAGTGCGGAGCAAGATGACCAACAAGTTAGTACCTACCTGGAAGACAGAATAGAGAGCTCCAAAATAAATCTGGAGATCTTGTAGCTCAGTAAAGATTTGTAGGGCTTGTCTACCTGTGTTACTGGCTGGTACCTACCTCTAAGTTACAGAGAGGAAGTTATATCGCAGGTACTAAGTATTCAGCTTCAGAAATCATTAGCTGAACGAGAGAAGTCCCAAGATTGAGGTACATACACCTACTTTTGCTGCCGCGCGCTACCATATCGTCCAGGGGCAGAACCTTACATCTAATTTGTACCCATGTTGTACTCATTAGAGATCTGTACGATGTACAAGGTTGTGTCTGCCACCTAAGCTCAGGCTAATCCCTTTTAGTCCCTAGCGCGCATGTAAGTCGTGCATAGCGCAGCTACGCTATCGCTCTCGCTCTCTCTCAAAAGCTTGCGACAACCTCCAGCTCTTGTTTCCTTCTCACCCATCTTCCAGTACCTCAGTTCTTTCTCTTCTTCACTCTTCTTCTTGCCCGGGGGACGAGACGTGTCCAGCAGTGGGACCAGGGATAGAGAATGCACAACACCCCCCGCTTCTCTGTCTCGATGCCTGCCGATTACCGATTGATCAGTTGATTCGCGGATTCGTTGACTACCATAGTCGATGAAGTGGATGGATGCATCGGCCAACCTTGGAAAGCCCGTCAACGAACTATAGAGAGCGGCTGTAGACACGGCGGCGTGTGCTGAGAGCATTGGTCTGCGACTGGGACAACTCATTCGACCAGCCAGCCCAGACGCTCATCAAACAAACCCGATCCCACCGCCTCCGTCGTCTCCTTGGTACCTGTCAGAGACGACCTATTCAGAGCTCTTTGACGATTCTCTCTCTCTCGCCTCGGCATCCTTATCGGCATCCTCACTGACCACCACTGCGACCTTCCTCGTCTCTTTATTCTTTTTCTCCCTACGTCCGTACTTTAGTTCGGCGAGGGTCTGTTCTTCAACCCTCTGATTCTTCCGTCTTCCGTTTCCTACTTGTCTCGGCCTCCTTTCCCTCGGACCCTCCTAGAACATTAGCTCCGACCCGCGCCAGTACCTGAATTTTGTCTACCGGTGTCGAAAATCACTCCTTGTGCTAAATTAAAGAAAAGCAAAAGAAAAGAAGAAAAGAGAAAAAAATAGAGAAGCGGAAAGAAGAGGAACAACACAGACAGTTCTTTGTTTGTCCAGCCAGTTGCAAGTCACTGTACCAGCAAAGCTCTTGTTCACTCTCTCATTCTTTCCCTCCTGCTCTTATAACCCAGCCCAGCTACCTCCCACTGTGCAACTTGTCGTCATACCCAAGATTATTTTCCGAAGCCCATCCGAATTTTATCGATACGACGATTCGTTTACCAACCCGCCCCATATTCGTGTTCCCGACGCAGTGTCTCGACAAACCAGCGAGATAGCCGACAAACAGTGCAATCAAAATTCTGATCGGGGCATGCCAACGCCAGACCAGAATATCTACCGATTGGCTAGCACGATGGAGCCCTCCACATGAACCTTCTCCTCGATCTCACATTGGCCTTGTTGTATTGGATTGCGAGAATTGCCGAGCAGAACCACTGTCGACGAGGATCTGCAAAGGTGATCGATAAGACATCTCTTCCATCATGTCTGACCAACATCTTTCCCCATCCATCGGCCCCCGAGGCACTCTTCGGGCCCGACCATCTCCCCTGCGTACCGCCTCACCTTCGCCGTCTCGCCAGCGACACCCATCAGATGAGTTGCTTTCGCACCTCACTCCGGCGACTGCCGCGGAAGCCCTACAATCTCCCACTGGCGCTCTCAAGACATGTCTAGCTCGGGCGTCTATCTCCGAGCAGGCATTTGCCTTGAAAACTGCCATTGCCTCCAAGACGATCCATGACTGGCTCGAAGAGCTCTCTAACTGGCCCTGGCCATCAACCCGCACATCAGCCGGCTTCGAAACGCCTCCCGCTAAAAGAAGGAAGCCGTTGGAACCCGAGGCATCTGGAGATATACCTGAGACTGCTCTGGGTTCC
This sequence comes from Nemania sp. NC0429, assembly GCA_022578495.1. Lineage (NCBI taxonomy): Eukaryota > Fungi > Ascomycota > Sordariomycetes > Xylariales > Xylariaceae > Nemania > Nemania sp. NC0429. The sequence continues at coordinate 76,624 of MU392273.1, read as the reverse complement.
GATGTTACATTTTTTGGCAGCCTTCCGGCTGATGATGTGATCTCCTACGAAAATCGAATTGAGACGATAAAACAGGACATGGAGGGGTTAGATCTAGAGGATATCAAGAACCAAGTCCTACACAATCACATCCTTCCGTTATCTCGGCCGGGAACCCCATTCTCTGATGCCGGTCATTCTGTTGCATCCGCTTTCTCATTTTCTAAAATGGAAGATTTGACTGCTGTTGTCACTGCCATTACTGTTCAAACCCTGCCTGTCTTATCCAAGTTGTCGAGATTATTACGCACTTGGAGTGTAAGACTCATCGTGTTGCGCAAGGTTCCGACATTGCTCATGATGATATCAGATGCCGAAGTAGCTCTACTATCCGGATGGAGCGCCATTGAGTCACTATCTCGTAGCTCCTCTACCTCGGCCAAGAGGTCCATCAAGACCAGATCTCCGGCGACGCACCTTTCCGAGAAAGACTTTGATGTCATGAAAACCGTACTACAGCAAAAAGTAGCAAAGCCAGGGCGAGACCTAGATTTCATGCTCGATACACTTGAAGGGATGATGGACACGCTACCAGAAGAATGGTTAGACCGCATGGAATCCATTGAACGAGACTATGCAGAATGGGTAATTGCAGCGGAGCGAAAAGTAAGAGAAGGGAAACGCCTAAACTTGCCCGCAACCAGTCACATGGATACGCATGTCCCGCCGAAAATACCAGCAAAAAAAGTTCAGATTCAGATTGACGATATGAGCCCGACAAAACCGCACATAAGTCCAGAGCCATCAAATTACGAATCTCCAGAGGAGGAAGTCAATCCATCAGAGCAGACCGCCTATCAGCGACTCGTTGATACTACAACACAAGCGGAGGGTTCAAAGCCAGGCCGCATGAAAAAATCAGCTAGGATGGTGAACAGAAAACCCAGTAACCGAAAGCCGCCAGCCCCTGCACCCGGTAAACCACGGACGATAGCACCGAAAGCATCGCCAAACCCAACTTACGACGGATCAGAGGATATGGAAGGCGTAAGTTCTAAGCCCGACTCAGACTCCGTTTTATCAGAGATGAACCGGAATATAATGCGCCAATCTGCTCATCAGTCATCGCAACACGAGGTGCTGTTGAAATCACCCATAGAAGAGGATTTCGAGCCATCAATTTTGGAATCGGTAAACGAGGAAGAAGAGGAACCAGAATTGCCTCCTACGTACTTTCAAGCACGAAAAGGTAGCGAATTCTCCCTTGCCTCTACTGCTCTCCATGGTTCGTCGAACTATTCGCCAGAGTATTTCGACCAGGATGCCTTTCGCGAAGCTTCCATGGAGCCAGATCTACCTCATCTACCAGACCCTGATGAACCATTTTCAAGTGATGTTATAAGTCCACCCAGCTCACCACCGCTGAGGTACAAATCAAGATCGACGTCGGTCACGTTTAAAGATATACCTGAAATAGCAGCACTCCCCGAAGTTGACAGCTCACCCCCTCGAACCCCGCTAGAACCGCCTGTCGTTTTTGACCCGGATGTATCTTTCGAATGGGAGACTCGACTCGGCAGCCCATGCCACATGGATCGTACCGGTACAATCAGCGACGATGATCACCTGCAAAAACAACTTCGACAATTGCTTGAAACCATACCGGCGAAGATTGAACTGAAAAGGCGCGGCATCAACCTGAACCCGCCTGACTTTCAGTTACCTTCACGGCCAAAGCCCCGTTATTCAGACGCTTCGCGTCGCCCGGCCTCGGCCCTTTCCTCACGAACAGATTCCCGGAATGTGACTCCGTCCTATTCCCGAAGCGGGACGCCTTCTTTCATGCTAGCTCCAGTACGAGATACACGTCCACGATCTACGAGCAGTCAAGGTATACGACTCTATCACCTCTCCCGATCTGGCGAGACTCCTATCAAACTCTTCATTCGATGCGTTGGAGAACAAAATGAGCGAGTCATGGTCCGGGTCGGTGGGGGATGGGCTGATCTCGGGGAGTATCTTCGAGATTATGCTGTTCATCACGGCTCTCGATCAAAGGGTGAGGGCAAAGTTGAGGTTACCGACGCCGTGCCTGTGGTAAGCAGGCGCCCTGGGTCAAGCCCCGGCAGCCGCCCTGGTTCTGCACATGAATCGCCAATGACACCTCTCACCGTCCGGAAGACTAGAAAGTTTCCGGCTGAGGAAGTGCCTCCAAAACTACCCAAAACCCCGCTCTCTAAGACTTCAGCTTTGCCAGACAATGCCGACACACCGGCATCTGAAGCCTCGGTGAGGTCACGGGTCTCATCACATGTTGACTGGGATGAAGAGGATAGTTCGCTTGGCCTTGCCGGTCCGAAGGCAGCTAAACGTAGGGACATTAGTGACGAAAGCCGTGCTTGGATTGAGAGTGTGAAGCAAAAGGTCCGCATGGCTAGTGGTGAGCGGATCACGACTTCGGCCTCGTCCGAACAGCTGAGATTGTCATTGTTTTCACAGCCGCAGGGGCAGCCGAAGAAGGTACCGGAGGAGAAGTTCGGTACCATGGGGAAGGTCGGCAGCACGAAACGACTGTTTAGAAAGAACTAGGGACATCTTTACGATGGTTGACAAGTGATGCGGGGCCTGCCTATTGCTGAATGACTGTCGAGTACACTGGAAGGGAAAGGTTAGGGACGGAGTTGATAGGTATTGTCATCCCGTAGGGGGGTAGACCTAAAACCTTGTTTGCATCTGCCAAGGCGTATCGGGAAGGGCTGGGGAACTATGTGTTGATGCCACGACCGCACGCGCATATGGATATTACGTCTGGTTTCGCTCTGGCGGAACACTGTCAACGCAGGGAAACGTACCTGCAATTTTCTCCTTGTTTACTGTTAGCCGTTAGCCAGGGTAGTTTGAGCGTTGTGGTTTCTCTCATGATGCGAATAAATGCCCTATATTTCTGTTTACTTTTTTATCTTGCGCGGCTACCCTGAACCTAACTGTTGATCTGTTACAGTCTACAATTGGAAATCGACATAATACATGGTTTTTCGTAGTGCTCCCCTTGAAAAAGGCAGTCGGTTTTGTGAGGGGTTTTTTTTTTTTTTTTTAGGGGGGAGAGATTATGCCACTGTTCCCACTGATCATTTTCTGTAGTTATTTTTTCTCCGTGATAAAGACGTTGCCTAGTCTAGTCGGAATATGAAAGCCGACAATTAAGCCTGAGCTTTCCTCGGAATCGAACGACTCACTGCTACTATTCCGCCTGCCTTGAGATTTAATGTCCCTTTCACGATCCAGAAGTAACCGAACAATCGACAGATGTCCTCTATGTACAGCAGCCTGAGGAGCGCTATCATACCGTCCACCCCAGAGGTGGACGTCCGCTTTATATTCCGTTAGCAATCGGGCAATCGACGGATGTCTTCGATCTACCGCGGCCCGAAAAGCGCTGCCATGTCCCCTGTTGCGTTTCAAACTGGGAATATTTTTGCCGACGTAGCGAGCAGGAGGCGATTTTCGAAATCCCTACGTTTTTGGCGAAGCATAACACGAGCGAGTGGAAGTCGGACTCCTTATCGTGCTGTGTGGCATAGCTTGCACTTGTTAAGTTATATTTAAGTTCATACATTACGACGACGCTTCATATTAAGCTGTATATTACGCCAGGACTAAACGAACATGGCTATTTTAATCTTAATTAAGTTCACGTAAACTATTTTACTTCGTGGGTATGATATAAAACTTTACGTTTATGTCTATAATCCCAAAAATTCCATACCATGGGCAGATTTAGGATGAGCAGACTTGTGATGGAAAGAATAGGGATGGACAGCACGGCTGCTGCTGTCTCGGTGCCTAACGTACCGACTGGATATAAAGGAGCGAGTGTTCATGCCGAGTGCCACCACGGTTGGCGTCCCGGTCGAAACACGATACCCATTGTTTAGATACAGCGATACCAGAGCCATGTCATCGTCTAACGTTTGATAAATACTTAGGTAAGTTGAGGCAAGTTTCGCCTCTTCCTCACCTGAGCTTAGCATTTAAACACTAATTAAATCAGGCTTGATAAAGATAACACAGGCTTGAAAACTCCTCGAAACTTTAGCCATCACGCTGATTACGTTCTACTTTTGGTAGTGTACCGGTTATAGCGCTGCAGTTCTATTCCGTGGCAGAAGGTGCCGCAAGGGATTCTCCTCGTCATTTCACTTTCCCCTTTTCCACCTCCCATGGAGAGGTGTCATGGTAGGGTGGATACATCAAGGATTCGAAGTCTCATTAGTACAGATAGGATCACTTCATTGGTGCAGGGAACGCCTGTGGCGTATGGACTACTTCCGCTGAATATCTATAAAGGGCAAGAACCAGGCTCATCTGGGTTGGCTATCCATGATGCAGTATTACCGTCTGAAGCACCGGCCGCCTATTCCTAACAGATCTCTCTACACCCCTGTCAGAGGGGGCTTGGTTTTTATGCCGTGCTCGGAGGGTTTTCATCCCACTAGAGCCACTTCTCGTCCCTTGGGCCGAGTATAGTGGCCAGTTACAACCGCGTATAACACTGACGAAACCACACTATGAGAACTATGAGATATGTACGAAGTAAGGCCCCTGAGGCTGTCAATTTGGAGGAGATGCTTGTGTTTAGCTAGGCCCCCCTTCTTTTATTTTTAGAAGTACCTGTCTAGGCAGCTGTTCGATAACACCGGGTTTGAGGTGGCTGGCTACGACAGCGACGCCGGTTACCGCCAGGCCTCGAATAGAGCCTCATGTTCCCCAAATACAATTGTGCGCTCAACCTAACTCCTGTCTATGCAATGCCTATGGAGTGAATAGGTAGGTGAAAAGAGAGTTTTACAAGTCAAGCGTGTCCGAATGACTTTTTAAGCGACGCATTTCCAAATGTTCGACTTACACCCTAGGATTTCACTCGGATTTCAGTCGGAAGAGCTGAGAAGGAAGCATTCATAGCTATCCATTACCGTGACCGTCATCGCCAAGTCACTCGTTCGCCTAAAGCTCATACCTAGCACGATGACTTAATGACACTACCTAGTCACTTCTAGTATCCTACAAGTATAAGCATGCCCTTTATTTGACTATCTAGTCAAGGTATCGCTATAAGACTCGAAGCACTAGCCGCACTGGTGCCGAATAAAACACAAACAGTTCATACCCTCCTTGAAAGGAGCCACTGGTCTTCGAATCCATCGCTAGCAGTGCCCAACAGAACTGGCGCCTGCATGGACAGAGCCTTAACTAACATTGATTCGTCCGGTAGGACTTAATAGTACTCGAATCGCTTTGGGCGCTTTTCCGCAGCACCCACGTTTTTGTTTCATCGCCGGCCAATGAATTTAGCCCCAAGATTGCCCAGGAGCAGGTAATTGCTGTTCCCATTCCGGGCCGCCGCCCTCGTTCTGGGCCGGGGGACCACCCGCACTAGCTTCGTTCCAGATCTCCAGCTTTTCAAGCTCACGTCTGAAGAAGTCCTGCTGGTGGCGAAGGGCGGCCTTGATCTCCGGCACTGTTTGCTCGGGGTACATACGAACATTGAACCAGTGTGTCAGACTCCGAAGCGCCTGCTCCAATGGTAAAGCTTCCTCGACCTCGGCATCGACATCACTACCGGCAAGCCACTCATCGCGCAACTCCGGACGACAGTGTAGGTAGACAGCAGTTATAACGCGCATGTTGCTCTGTCGCCACTTACGGCCACAGTAGGGAACCTGGTTCTTGAACAATTTCAGGGTGTATAAGCGCAACTCATTTTGGGGTATTTTGAGAGATTTGCGTAGAATATTAGAAGACTTGTATTGGACAAGTAACAGATTGCGATGTGCCTTGTTTTTGCATATCTTCTGCATGATACGCAGGTAGTTGATGAGGGAGAAGAAGTTACGCCGTGAGAAGTCCGTGATAGGTTCCTGGGGTAAAGGGTTAACAGGATAACCTAGCTCGTCTACCTCGGGGCGACTGGAACTCTGCTCGAACGTCTGCTTTGGCACGTCCTCGTTCTCGGCATGGCTCTCTTCGGGGCCTGGCGGTGACCGGCGGCGTCTGATAGGAGGCGGAGCAGCCTCATCTTCACTCTCATCATCTGCTACGTCGATTTCGCTGGCGTCGGTGGGTAGTCTATCCCCAGGATGCGCACGCTGGTTGCAAAAGTTGAAAAAGCTAGCAGAATGTCAGACCTGGTTGCTAATCAAAGGAGGCATATGTCTCACCTATGCTCAACGTGGTCGGCTCTGCTATCAACAACTTGCTGAATATCCTGATGAGCGAACAACTTGAGCACTAGCGGCAAGTAGTTGGAATCCAGTAAAAGTTGAGTTAGGTACTCGAATTTCAAGATATCTAGAGGAGTTAGACATTTCATTGTTGTTGGTGTTCAAGATGTGCTTACGCGATATTTTTAACCATTTTAAGAGAAGAAGGATGATGGCGGTTGACGCTTTAGCCTCAATTTCCATGTTTCTTGGGGCGTACGTGTCGTTTACGTGTGCCGCAAGGTCTTGGTTCATGGAGCCATTAGTTCCCGATGAGCTATCCATGGACCGGTTCCAAACAGGCCTGCCACTTTCACGGGTGGTCGTTGGTCCTGGCCCCGGTTGTTGAGTAAAGGATCCAGCCGAGATATTTGCCGTCACTGAAGCGAGAAGGACCTTCATGAGAACAATCACTAACGATTGCAACTGGGGTAGAGAGGCTTTCTGATAGTAGTTAGCAATGAACATCGCTCCGGCGCAGCAGCATCATGGGTAACCCACGTAGAATTCTTCCACGGCCTCAAGACGTCGCTTTACATCTAACGGTATGAACGGGTTGGGACCATAGTCAATCTTGGGTGCCTGTTCCTTTTTATGTCTATTGTTGATGAAGTCGAGAAGCTTATCTGGGTCGACATGGTCATCGTCAAGGCCTAGGGCATCGAGGTCAAGGTCCGTGATCTCATCCTCTTCGCTTTCGGGCAGGTCCCAACCCCTCGCGAATCTCTGAAACATCTGGCGTTGTTCCCATAGCTGTCTTGTGGCGCGCGTCATACGCACTCTCTCAGAAAACAGCTCACCCGCCTCAAGAATAGATGCAGGCACATCACTACCCTCCCACTTCCGCCCGACAAGCGCTTGTTGGGAGCCTGCAGCGCCCTTGCCCCCGGCACTATTGCTCGTTTCATCTAGCGGGGGGTACATAAGTGGAAAGTTCTGGTTCGTCTGGTAATTTTGTTTCTTACCCCCCTTGCCCCCGGCGGCGGGAGAGGGCGGGGGAGAGGGTGCCGGAGTGGCGATGTGAACAGGTTGGTGCAAAATCGAGGCACCACCTCCCTGGGTTCCCGGGAGAGCAGGCAAGATTCCGTTAGAACCGTTATTCCTCGTCGGGTGATTAGGCAAAGGTGGTATTATTGAGACAGTATCCGCATCTAACGGTATTTTCGACTGGGGAGGCAAATAGGCCGGGTATTTCGAAGTAATTTCTTGCCGGAAAACGTGATAATCTAGAGGTGAAGCAATGATTAAGTTCTTGTCCTTGTCATCGGCGCTGCTCTCCCTAAGTGCCCGCTTTGCCTCATCGATCTCCTTGGTGCCGCCAAAAACAAGCAGAATCGATTTCCAAAGCATTAAAAGAGCCTGAACATGAGGGACAACAACCGAATCATCCTTTGGCTCAAAGAATCGGAATTTGGTTGTGGCTATAAGCATATATGTGGGAAGTGATGGCTGCAAAGATACTGCAATAATTAGTTAAATATTCTTGTCCGTACCCCGTTCGCATTGCTTACCAAGTTTGCCTCGCACCGAATCCATGCCCTCAGGTTCGCCTAGAGCTACCTGTATAAACATGTACATGATCGTCATCAGATTGACAAGGCCATCATGAGCTTCCTGTTTGCCGTGAGCCCGCGTCTCAAGGGCGTCATCAGAGCTGAACCGGAGTCAGTAAGGTACACAGCATACGAGAGAAGCGCATGACATACAGAGCAGAGTCAAGGGCTATACGTAGTGCATGCCAAACCACAGGAACGCCGTCCAGCTCGGCGATTGCTTCGACACCGGCCTTCATAGCAGCCAGCTGCCCTGGGGTTGCCAGTGTTCGAAGTTTTGATGTATCGCCAGTGGGAATTCCGGCCGTGTCTGCCCATCTACCCAGGACGAGGTAGACAAGCCGTCCCGTTGCAGCAGCATAGACAACAGGATCGTTCGACTTTATCTCGTCCAGAGCCTGACGTATAAACGTCGACTTGACGTCTTCGGTAGCCTCGTCCCAAGAGACCTCCTCTTCCTTTGCAGCCATATCATGTTCCCATTGCGACTCGTAGGCCCTCTGCGCATTCACGAGACGTACAAACTGCCAGAACTGGTAGGAGAACCACTCGTCTATCTCCTCGGCATGGGGAGCGGTATCGGTGTACTCAAAGTCATAGGCAGCAGCCTCTGCTCTGGGGAATTCCGAGACAATACGCCTAAGCTGGGCAAGCGAGATCGAGTCTGGGGGCTGCGTATTCGGGGCAGCGGGAGGAGGTTGGCTCGGAGGGTTCAACGGGGGAGGGCCTCGCTGGGGGAAGGGCCTCGGCGGAGGTTGAGATGGCGTCATGGACAATCCCGGGCCGATATCAGCAATGCCCGTGTCAGCGACATCGATGGGGTTCTTGACGGCGTCGGAGCCGTCGCTGGCCGGCTTGGAGGGCCACAGGGAATTCATGTTGCCTCACGATTCAGGGCTGCGTGCAAGGGTCTGTCCAAATGCTCAATCATAGTGAGTGGTGGAGCAGTGCCATTCACGGACACATTGGCCTTGAAGAGACAGCCAGCGGGAGAGAAGAATGCCGGGGAAGATGGAGGTCGGGGAATGGTTGTCACGGTCCAAAAAAGCTGTGGATATGGCGATGTCCGAGAGTGTGTAAGACGCGAAGTGGGATGTTGAAGCTCTTGCTTCACATAGACAGGTACCTTAGTCTACCTACCACAGGTACCTAACCTAAACCTTAGGTGGTACTGTACGTACCTGGTATCTTCAGGTACCTCTCTACTTCCGTTCCTAACTAGAGGCATTAGCTCATCGTGGCTGAGCTTTTTACAGGGTACCTAAGGTGCCACATTTGCAAAGTCGTTGGTACCGGTACTTAGTACCTAGGTAGGTATGTAGGTGGTAGGTAGAAGGTGTTGCTCCGCTAGACGTCATAGGTCTTACACGTAGAAAAACGGCTGTAAAACTTTCTACTCTGCTACAAGTCGCCAAGAAAGGAGGAGAGGAAAGAAGAAGTAGAAGAATAAGGGAAAGGGGCCAAAAGGGGACAGGGGAAAAAAACAAAAGAGAGAGAGAAGAGAAAGAAAAAGAAAAACAGAAAAAAAGGGAATATGAAATGAGCAGCGATTGATTTGATCGCACAATGGAAGACCAAAACGAAGGCGTAACAGAAGTGGTGGTAATATTGTAAAACTGCGACGCATCGAGCCGAAGTGGCCCTCAATCACGCGCCTAGCTCCTAAACCGAGGCTTCCGCAGTCGTCAAGCGTCTATCAACTCCTTTTCTTATCTTGCGCCTTCAACGCAGTCATCCTGTCATCCCATTTTTCCCAGCCAGCCTGGCACAGATCCTCCTCCACAACGAGATCTCTGACCCTTAGCCATCTCGCCAAAGGAATCTCCATAGCCCAAGCCACCAGGCCGACCCGGCGTAGAATGCTCGTGACGGCGAACCAGGCGACGGCGATAACCAAACCGGCGGTGCATCCCACGAGCACTTGTTTCTCGGTATGGTAGTTCAGGTATACCCGGCTCCAGGCGACCGTGAACGCCCCGATCAGGCCCACCGCGCTCCAAAACAGGCGTTCCAGCAGGGTCATGGGGCTGTGGTTCCTCCTCCTATGCTCCGGGCCCGGCGGCTGGTGTCGAAATACCAGGAAGAGGGCCATGGACACGGCGAAGAATGTGACGAATTGGGCATGGCTACTGGGCATGCCGTAGCCATTCCCGTTCATGCGCGGGGGGCGCTCCTCCTTGATGAGGCGCTTGAGCGCAAAGTTGAGGACCTCGCATGCGAACTGGCCCGCGCCCAGGAGTACTATCTCCACTTCGCGTGTCGACCAGATCAGTGTCACGTACATCACGCAGACGCCCTGGGGGACGAGGGCGAGCCAGGCGCAGAGGTACGATATTGGGTCGGCGGGGTCCTGTAAACGTAGAGCGAAGGGGTCAGGCAAACGAGTTCCCTATCTATGTCTCTGGAAGGGCAGCAGGAGGGCATTTCAAAATCAGTAGCCACGTACATAGTGAACATGGGTCAGCGAGAAGGATGTTAGTGCAACGACGTCGTCCGACATGGCGACCCGCGCGGGAATGTTGATGTGCTGCTGGCTGGGACAGTTCGTTTATCAGATGCATTACTCGGGGAGAAAGAGGCCGGCACCATGCAAACTAGCGCTACCACGAAGGAGTTCACTTTTGTTGGCTCGTGGAGCTTCTCTCCCCCTCCAGGCGCTACTCGAGAAGGATGTTTGCTGGGAAGCAGACTATATCTAAAGTACGACTTTTAAGCAGATTCCTGGCAGTACGTACGAAGTACGTATCGGCATTTCGTCCACGACATTGTCCGTCAGCTGGAGAGGCTTATGAACAGCTGGCAGAGGGATGCGCTTTTCCATCTGAATGCTTCTATTTGCTTACCTAATATGGGGTACGTGTACTTCGTTACTTGAGTTTTAGGTACATACCTGTACATACATATGTACTTAGGTACTTGCCTACTCCCGACACTGAGGTCTCTATCTATGTACTTCAAGTACCTAACCTCATCGTATACAGCGCCACCTTGACCGAATGACTAACTTCGATGCCCACCCGCATTCTAAGTTAGAATTTATCGAACTCTCTACACCATCACCGTGGCGACGTGAAGCAAAAAAAAACACGTCTTTTATCGTGGTCACATTGTTCTCGTTTCATTGTTTGTACCCTTTTCATAGAGCCTTTCAGCGTCTCTGCACTTCTGAGATTATCAGGTACTCGAGTTTACCGGGACAACCAACAAGTTTTCGATCGAGCCAGAGCCAAAGCCAAATGAACTAGTCTCTGGAGCAGGGCTCAGGAGTTTTACCGCGACTTATTGATAAGAAGGACCTCCAGCTTCGCTGTCTGGGCATCCTTTAGACATGCACAAGATCACGCTGATTCGTTTCTGCATTTCCTACACGAGCCGGTAGCAAGCCACCATATCATCATGGACGAGGACGCTCGAGATATCGAGCTGTCAACCATATCAGCCATATATCCCGAGCTTCAACTTGATCAAGATGACCCTCATAAGTTATCGATCGAGCTTCCCGTAAGCTTGTCCAAGCCAGTCACCGTCTTATTCCCGGCCGTGGCAGCGTTACAGCCCTCTCTTGGACCGTCACAGACAACAGCCCCCGCAACCACGGCAGCGGCGGAAATAGATTCGCAACCACTGTCGAATCTGCCTGCTTTACAGGTCAAGATAACCCTACCAGACGGTTATCCTCATGATGAACCGCCTCGTGTCTCGCTATCGACTACCCCTTCCTGGCTGTCGAGTGATATCCTGAGACGGCTGGAGGCCAACGTCGCCAGATTGTGGGAAGACATCGGTAGAGATCAAGTCATTTTCACTTATCTTGACGATCTGCAGCGGGCCAGTGACGACGTGTTTGGCTTGGTCGACAGTAAGGGGACTCTGGAAGTTGCTCCAGATCATAAGCTCTCCCTATTAGACTACGATATAAACGCCAAGCGCAAGGCCTTTGAAAAGGAAACCTTCGATTGCGGGATATGTTTAGGTGAGTCTCAACTCCACTCCTGCCAGAGAGAAAATTAGAATCGTTTGCTAACTGAAGGTACAGATCCGAAGAAAGGTGTTGTGTGCCACAGAATGGTAGACTGCGATCATGTCTTCTGCGTTCAATGTTTGCAAGATTTCTACAATAATGCCATCACGGAAGGCAATATTGCCGCAGTCACATGTCTCTCGCCAAATTGTGCGAGAGACCGCGAGAAGAATGCCAACGGGGAGTCATCTCAGAATGGACGAAAACTGAGGACCTTCATTAACCCTAGTGAGCTATTGCAAATCCCTCTAGACCCGGAAATGGTTAAACGCTTCGTCACGCTCAAGCATAAATCCGAGCTTGAATCGGACAAGAGTACCGTTTATTGTCCACGTCCTTGGTGTCAAGGGGCAGGGCGATCAAAGCGACATAAAAAGCCTGAGGGTCTCGAACTCGTAGACTCGGACGATGAAGAAGATGAAGACACGGGACTCCTGGCTATTTGCGAAGATTGTGGATTCGCATTCTGTACTCGTTGCGAGCAAGGATGGCATGGCGAACTAAACTACTGCATTCCAAAGGAGAGGAAACACATGATTACAGAAGAGGAGAAGGCTTCCCTTGAATACCTCAGGCTACACTCGACTCTCTGTCCCACATGCGCAGCCCCCTGCCAGAAATCGCAGGGCTGCAATCATATGCAATGTTTTCGGTGTCAAACTCACTTCTGCTACTTATGCTCAGCGTGGTTGGACCCTTCAAATCCATATTCACATTTCAATACTCCGCCTTCGGGAAGGACGAAAGATGATAGCTGCTACATGCGGCTTTGGGAGCTAGAAGGTGGAGACGGTGGAGACGGTGGTGATGTCCGCATGAATCATCACGGCGGCGATGCCATGCGCGACGCCAATGTTGTTGCAGAGCAAGATGATGAGCATCCAGAAATCGTTCAGCAGCCACGCGCTGCACGCCAAGATCAAGAACCGAGACGCGAGGTCGCCCTACCGGCCCCAGTGCCCCAAGAAGCCCCCCGAGCTCCCGCGCCCCCTCTCGAGAGGAGAGCCGTCGTGGCCCGTGAAGGGCCTCTCGTGCTTCGAATCGAGGGCGATGCCCCTCCAGCGCAAAATAGAAGAGAAAGGCCCCCTCGTGGAGGTGCTGCGGTTAATGCTGCTCAGCCCCAAAACCCAAGGGCCAATGCAGGTCATAGAGGCAACAGACGAGGCAGGGGCCGCGCTGGGGTCAATCAGCTTCAGGGTCGAGGGAGAGCACGGGCTAATCATGACGCTCGGCCAGCTGCAGTTGATGACGATGGTCAACAAGATCTAGTTTTAAACGCACAGCAAGAGGCTTGGATCAGACAGTTTGTGCAGCTAGCACTCAACGATGAGGAACATTTTCTCGACGAGGATAGCGATAATGAGTAATATGCAGCTCTTCTCGTACATATAAAAATACCTTATCAATCTAATCATGCTACAAATGTCGTAGAAAGTATTTAACCCCCAGCCCCAGTATGGACTAAGCTGTACATTCCTCACAGCGGACCAGTCGGCGGGCATAGCGAACATGATCAGCCCAAGAGAATAGAGTTCGCTATAGATAAACGCAGCAAATTTCCGCGCGCACTATCATATTAAGATACCTATATTGATTGTAATCTCTCAGATGAAAAGTCGTATAGCCCTTAAGGAATATCTGTCACCGGCTTCTCTTTGTCCGGCCTCAGTCCTAGCTAGTCGGTGTCACCAAATAGAGCAGCCAACAACTAAGGAAGCAGAAACCCAAGTCACAAGATCTGAGTATCCACCAGCCAACAATATCGATAGCGAATGAGGTTGCATCCAAGGGCGGCTTCCAGCAGTCGTTACGAGTGGTCAATTTACATGTGTCACTAACATCGCAGATTATCATTTACACTCACATCTCCTTTTCCTTGTATCGAATCCATAGGACCGGCAGGCGGATTCGAGATAGACAGGTCGTAACTATCGTACCTATCAGGAGACGGGAGCCGTCCCGGGGGCCGGTTATGATTACGTTGTCCCCCTTTCCTACTACCCCTTTCCCCAAATTGACTTTGCTACCCGCCTCGCGCTTAGAATGGATCCCGCTGCCTGCTTGTGTCACATTCAATAGATAGCAGGTCCGTAAATAGGTGACAATACCCAAGGACGTGAGACGATCAGTCGTCTTTGTAATATGGCGGCAGGCAGACAGGCAACCAGTCGCACTCCCCTTATCACTCACCGACGACTAGTAAGATGCGAGGGATGAAAAAAAATCTTTATTTTTATTGTTCTATTTAGGTATATTCCCCTTTGATCTTCTCCCGACGTAAGTATGCATGTGTTGGACCTATATATAGCCTTCAGAATGTCATATCTTGTTTCCCCCCTGAGGAGGGGAAAAACGACTAAGGTGTCGCTTAAAAGAAAGGAGGACGCAGGCCAAGACAAGTATCCATCACAGCCCGCGTTGCTATTTCAGCCCTTGTAACTCCCCAGTAAGATGGGGTATTCAAGGCCCAAGAGTGGACTACACATGTCGTGAATACATACACTCACCGAGACATGTCCCGGTGCGCGTCGTCTCTGTACCGGAAGTCTGTAAACTCTTGGCGCGAATCCAAAGCCACTGACTCGAAGAAAACTCGAGCGATCCCGGCCATGAAAAGCTGTAAGCTACGCAACCGGGGCTACATTCACCCTGGCTGAAAAGATATAGCTATATGTGGCTTAGCCATTTTATCGCTGAAAATAGACTTCTGGCCAGCTGTGTTTACCAGATGACTTTTGCTGGCTTTCGACTTCCCTGAGTGTACTTCTATCTGCTTAGCTATGGCGGCACATGCTGCACAACCTGCAGCGGAGATTTCTCTGACTTTTTATCTTATTTATTTTTATGACCCCTTTCAAGTGCCCCCTGTGACTTAGCGACGGCCTAGACTTGTCGCTATGCGGATCTGGGTTTGAGACCTCAGTGGCGGTAGGTTACACTCAAATCCGAAGGAGCGAGATGGGAGTTGCAGACGCGGCAAGCCTCGGGACCACTTGCAGCAACAAATCATGGCTGTGCCCCTATTGGTGCGCACCGTGCTGCCGACCTTGCATATCGTCCAGTCTCCTATTTTTGACAACTTTTTGTCTGCGACCGAGAGCGTGTCATGAAGTCTGCCGTAAGACCTTACGTCGGTGGAACTGAGACGTTCGGCCATAGCAAGATGTTTGGGTCGGATTGCTAGACTGGTCTTGGCCACTGATGTATGTCACGAAACACTGAAAACCGCGAGCTGGTTAGGATCAGAGTATACAGGAGAGCATCGCAGTTCCAAGGCATAAATATAACTCTTGCTACTGATATTGTAGGGACTCATGAGGCGACTGAGAAGCCCGTGGCACGAGCCATCACGTCACTTCTATAATCAGGTAAGGGTTTGAATACCTGCTGTGCATCAGCGGGTACAGTAGAAAGCAGGTTCCCGTCACATCTCAGCCGTCCTCGATGCTCCCAGCCTGCTTTATCTATTACCCGCCGTCGGATCGTTCACTGAAGGATGGAGCATACCAGTCTGGATCGCTCCTATCTACGGGGTTAGCTAGATGAATGTGCTAATCTGAGCCATGTAACGCGTTCACAGCAGGCAACGAGGCAAGGTAGCGGCGAGCGGATGGAACACTACTCAAGAACACAACATTAACGCTCACACGTGGATCGAAAACGGACATATCTTCGGATTGCAACGGCGGTGGTAGTAGTAGTAGTAGTGTCACAGCAGAAAACGTCACTTAGAGCTGGGGAGCCCGAATTTCGACACTCGAGAATCAGTACTCGATGCGCAGTCTCTGGTGACCGAATGACGACTTCGGGAGGGAAGGAGGTTGCAAATACGTACAGCGGCCCTCTCTTAGGTACCTATCTATTTCCGTCTTGGGACAAGATCGATGGTGGGCTGGACGGGGGTGCAGCTCAACCATCCAAACACCCCCAGATTATTGCTGACGAGAGCTGGGAGATATACCTACACTGCCCAGCATGCGAGGTCCTTTCCCAGTCGATACCCTATCCTAGTCTAGTCATCCTATATTTTGCACACACACCCTGCATGCGACTTTTCATCGTTACGATCGCCTTTCATGCTGATGGACGGCCACTCCTCCTGCACGACATTCTCTAGTAGTGAATCCTCTTCGGGGGGGAATCCTACCAGGGGGACTCTGCTGACTACCCAGTTGGTATTCCACCAGACCCAGCCGAAAAGTCTCAATTCTTATTTCTGCATACGGTAGGCTCGATGTTGGTTGGAGGGGCACAATATTATTCATAGAGTGTGTGGGGATTGGTCAGGATAATATATCCGGTCTGTATTCGGCCCTTCCAGGCTAAAACGACGATGCGGGATGGCTTGGGATTCTATTGTCGACAAGCCTTTTCCTGCTCGGCAGGCTGCCACAGCCAGGCTCAATAGGCTTTTGAGCCAACATTGACCAAAACGCGGTCCGTGGGGGCGGAATGAACGCCTTACGTCTTTTCTTGGATGCTCAGCTACTGTAGGGAGGCCATCCCCGTCAAGCATAGGCAATGCAAACGCGGGTACGACGACCTGCCGTGATATGTAACCAGAAAAGTCCTCCACACGCTTGGTCAATGTCGCTTTGCTGCGCGATTGGTTTGTTTCCAATATATCTCCGTCTCGGATCTCATAGGACACCCAGGTGACTGTACAGGAAGGTCGCTCGCTCGCTTGATCTGAGCCTATCAAATACATAGACCTTATACGTTTTCGCGCGACTGCGCCGGCCCACCACCCTTGGAAAGTCGACTTGTCGCACTTCGCATGTTATATGCGCCTGTCGTAAAAAAATCTCCAATATGCATATGCGACACTGACCTCCTAGGACGGGAATTTCCGCGTGTGGCGCTGGGTCGCCAGGTAAGCAAATGAGAGTCGAACCGGCTCGCGGGGAGCGTCCTGTACGTTGTAATACGAGCTTCTGGAACAACCGGATAAACGAATCGAAGCACTGGAATAAAGTACGGGCCTCTCTCTCTCTCTCGCTCTACACTAACTACTGCGCGCAGCAGCAGCCTGCAACCCAGAGAGACGGGGAAATAATCCGGGGTTCAGTTACGACCTCTTTTGCCTCCCTCGAGGGTAAGGCTGCGTCTACTGCTACCTAGGGAAGCAGTGAGCGATCGACTGCTACTACCGCAGCATGAAGATCGCTCACGGGCTTGTTTCTTTACTTAGAAGCGGGACGGGCGGGCGAGCTGGCTGGGGAGCGGCCAGGTTATCCCGAATCAGTCAGTCAGCCAGTTAGTTAGTCAGTCTTGCGTGTGTTCCGACCAACGATGCGCATGCGAGGGGTAGAATGAGAAACCCGCCTCCACACGATATCGCTTCGCGCGCGCGGGCTGTCTCGGTGGCGATCATTAACGACACGAACTGTAGTACGCTCACACATCCCCTTCGGGGAAGTCATCCTTCGTCATCGGGGCCCCGGGGGTGGGATGTTGGCCGCGATCAGGAAGGATAATCCTGAAGCTTATCTTCTTCTATATAACCTTATGCGCTGCGGGAGCACCCTTCTTTCGTCAACGTGATCTGCCGTGATGGAGGGTGTGGAGGGGCTAAGGGGTCCGAAAGGGGGGTCTGCTGTCCATCCCGGACCATTAGGCACGGCAGTTCAGAGATAGCAGCTAACTGCCTTCTTAACTAGGCGCTGGGCATTCGCTAAGAGTCAGCTACTATCGAGGTCGGCGAGACATAAAGGAGGAGTGTTCTCATCCATAACCGATGGCGCCTGGCCCGTCCTCGATACCTAGATTGTGAGCTAGTTGCGTATGAGGTCAAGTCACAATACCTAGGTAGGTGAAGTACTCTCTCTAGCCATATTGTCTGTATTACAATTAGCGCTCACACAAAGCACACTGAGTTCTGTTGCTTTTTCCATCATGACAAAAGCGCCCATCACCAAAGACTAGGCGATATCTGGTGGTTGGGTTGGCATACGGTCTCCGCCTTCTTCAGAGAGAGTCAACCACCTCCTCAGGCTCAGGAATGAGACAAGGCCCTTGATGATTTGCGAAAAGTACCATACAGAGGGTACTTTGAAATTCCTCCTCGTTTAAGGCTAGTCAGAAGGGCACCCTGGCTGGGTGACATGCATGGCCCCGTGTCGGCTCATCCTCCCATGGCCCGCTCCTTAGGCCCCTGATCAGTACATAACTTGTCTAGGCAGATATTGGATTATGGTCTGATTTGCAAGCGCTGGTACCCAGTACCTGTCGAGACCTAGGGAGGCATGTAGGTATATTTATTCTCTTGGGGCGTATGTAATGGTGCACTTGATGGCTGCCAGGCACAACTCGCCAACGTGCTACAGTATCATCAACGGCGCTTAGTGAGAGAAGCCCCAACTTGTACCATCGTATGCATCATCCCGAACAAGGCTTACAGCTGGGAGCAGGTCGTAGCCAAGTCTCACTTATTAGATAATTAATCTAGCGAAGCTGGTCTATCAAGAGGTCGTCCCGACATGAAGCTACACGACGGTATCTCGGTATTTCGCACTCGCTCTGTCGCGCGGGGGCGACGGCCCCTTACACAGCCCTCGGCCGCATCTCCTCGCCAGGACGACAAATCTCAAGGGTTCCATCTGGCCCTTTTTGACACAAATTTCACACCAGTGCATGTGCTTGCCGAGCCACTCTTGTTGATCCTTCTACATTAGATCTTGGGCCGCTGTGGCCTCCCGATGAATCCATGAGGATTCCGTTCCTGTTGGGGGATTGTATGCTGGCTGGGTATAGACATGCCAAGACTGATAGGGAGCCCGCGCAAACCGAGCAAAGCCCATCCATTATCCATTGACGCGGGCACACACGCGGGACATTACACACTATGCCACCACAGTCCCAAGTTTGAATGTGTTGCGCCTCACCCGAGCATAGGTAGTCAGGGTCATTCCTTGCAGCTCGCCCCATCCAGCGAAACCAGGCCTGCCTGTGTGACCTATGCCTGAGTTGCGTCATGCTGGGAGTGGCCTTTTATCATACCCACTTTCTATCTGCCTTTGTACCACCTACTTGCGAAGAGACATGTATCTTCTAGGTAGACGGCACAGAATTATGGAATGAGATCGCGGACGGTGATGTACAGAAAATGGCGCGTCGTCCTCCGCTCTGATTCGATCACGGCCCCTGTCCCCTTTCACCAGATCCCGGAAGAGACAAGCTAGACCAATGACAATTAATTTACTAAACCTCCATTAGCTTGGGCTTTTAACCTTCGAGCCTTGGCACATATGCCGGCGTCGCTGATAGGGTTAGTAGGAAGGACAAGCATCATTAGATCGAGCTAAGTTAGCGATGGAGTCAGTGATCGTCGCTCAGATGGGGCCTGTAGGTCGGGCAAGATTGCTTGAAAGAGTAGAATACACGAGGGGCGCAAGTATTCGAGTGCTAGATATACTTGCCTACTTACTTTATGGCATTGCCTTGACGGCATGTCTTAAGAATAAGCTCGTGAGGGCTCGTGATCATATAGAGCGGAACTCGGCACCAGGACAGGCAACAAGTTAGTTCATTCACATGGTATGGAATTTGTTGCAGCACGCCTATGTGTGTGATATAATACAGACCCAGAAGAACCAAAACAGAGACACCCGGCATATCGACCAAGACAAGGCTGCGGGGACAGTTTTGTCACCCCTTCGTCTCTTTGCTGCCCTGCCACGGCTGTCGATCAATAATTGAGGCCGCTTACATATTCTTTCTCTGTCAAACCATTAGCTAGGCGTCTAATTATCTGCCGTGACCTCGTACAGGCCTGTGTACTGCTACCCCATCCACGAGCCTGTCTGCCTGTCCTGTTACCTCACAACCGTTGGCTCATACCCAGCAAAACAATCACCCTCGACACTTACTGGACATCTTATGACTCCGCTGAGCCTCGCGTAACAGACAAGAAATCGAGTAAGAGCGGCAGGATTTATTGCCCTGCGCAAGCACCTGTAACAACATGGCACAGGGTTGCCAAATCCTTGTTGTTGGAATTGAGGTTACCTCCTGGTGCCTAGCGCCCGCGGTCCCGATCTCACGAACGCATCCCGTTTCTTAATGTGTTTATTAACAGCTTTATACTAATGTGATTTGATTAATGATGCTAATCGCGATGGACTAAGGTTCTCACTCCAATGAACATGGCTTATGAGTCCCACGGACATGTCCCACCTTACAGCTTTAGTAAAAGTACATGACTCGTAAGCCGTAAAGCTGTACTTAGCTGTACACTACAAGCAGATAGCGGACCTACGGTAGGTAGAGAACTTCGTACTACCTTAGGTTAGAACATTACCTGTAGGTAGGAGAGTACGTACAAAGGGTCTAAGGGGTCAAAGCTCAGATCGCAAAAGCTTCGTCACAGGGATTGACTGCCGAGCATGCTACCTAATGTATGATAGATAAGTACTTACTTACCTCTACCTACCTGGTGGATATAAGTATTGATCAGCACATAAAGGGACTAGCATGGAAAGGGCCAGAGTTGGAGATACCTAGGTCTTGTAGACAGCTGAAATCTCCCTTTGAATCCAAAGAGTAAACAGTCCTACTTCGTACATGTAGGTATATCTAGATGGCTTCTTCTGTGAAGGCCAGCGCAAATCGGAAGGCGGATATTGCTGCCGTCTCGGACGAAGATCCGATATAGGGACAAGTTTAATAGATCCAAAAGTTTGCTATGATTGAGCGAATCTACATCGTAGTCACGTCCACTAGATACCTCCCTAGTGTATAATATCGCTCCCGAATATGGAGGCTGCATGGGACTTGACCCTCCTAGGCCATCTCTTGTGATGAGAAGCATACCAGACCCACCCAACCTACACTGCAGATACTGTGGTTTCGATCTAAGCAAGGAAACAAGATTCAAATACATTATAATTTGCCCATGCAGCCCCCTAGTATGGATTTCAGGAACAGGATGCTGCAGGCCTAGGTGCCGCCAAAATGATACATAACACTTCCTGACGAAGTACACGAGGATTATAACAGCGCGCGGGCTTGAGTAACCAAGCCGCGTGTTATTTTTATGCCGAGTCTCGGAAGAGGGATTTCCATTCTGCCCGCGACACTTTGTTTTACAAGCAACGTTCTCAGATAACAGAGGGGCTCCCAGCACTTACCCATGCAAAAAGGTCGCCATCCTGCTAGCGATGTATCCCTGATAGGGGCCGTTTTCTGTTCGTCTCCTCATCCATCGACGTTGAAACTACCGTTCGTGCCGTACAACAACACTTGACGCGCCACAGGACCGGAAACAAAACGGTATCACGGTGATGTGGAGATGAGAGGCGTACGGAGTACAACAGGAGGAGACTCAGGCCAAATAAGAAAATCTCACACGCCAATCTGTATCATCTGGACAGCTACTATAACCGAAATAAAGTGGGACGCGACGGAGAACTTTGGAGATAGTACTTCATAGTGTACACAAAATAGAACGACCTAAACAAAGCACTTAATTAAAACTTGTTTAATAATACCATAGCGAGAAAATGTAGATCTAAACAACCGGTTTTTTTTTTTAAAAAAAAACGTTGCTTATTAAAAGATCAGTGGGGCTATTATACTAAACTTTCTTTATATAAAATAAAATAATAAGCTTAGCATATAAAGTTTATAAAAAATTTATAGTTTAAAACTTTATAAAATCTCGCTGCGGAATAAGCAGACTTTTCGAACTTTTTTAAGCTAGTCCCACTTTAATTTTTTAAACCAATCAGAGGCCTTTATTTTAGCAACGCTTCTTTCTAGATAATGCTTCTTTAGCGGGCAACGCTTTTTTAGCGGGCAATAATTCTTTAGCGGGCAACGCTTCTTTAGCGGGCAACGCTTCTTTAGCCTATAACACTTCTTCTTAATACAACGGTACACTTAGGTAGTTATGGCGAGAGCCGTTCCCTACCCCAGGCACCTCCCGCCACGGTACTTTAAGTACATACCTACCAACTAATGAATGTTCTAACTGTTGTAATATTCTAAGAAGCCCTCTTTTGATATATTATGTATCACCCGTGTGCTTCTTCCTCGGTCTTGTTTATCTAGTTTAAAACTTTATACAAAGACTGTTTGTTATAAGGGGCGTATTCAGATTTCACTTGCCCAGTGTCTCCGCGGCGATGGTGTCGATTCACACCTGCACCTGGATCCTCGGCTCTGCATCTCTATACTACCTAATCAAGCCTAGATACCCGTCTGGGCTGGACTGAACTGAACTGCCTGCCTAACAATGTTGACGGACTGGAGGTGGGCTCATGAGACCAGGCGGCAGCCACATTTTAATATACTTCGCTGCATACTTCGTACATAGCCCACCCATTCGGCGACAATGGGCTTTCTATTTTGGTATCAGTTGCGAGTTTTCTCCATTCGTTTGTTAGCCAGCCCGCAGAGAGAGAGAGAGAGACAGACGATGGTGATGCTGCCGGATGTCTGACCGACCGACGTCTTGCTTGCCTCATCGAGTGCGCGCCTCAACGAATCGATCACTTGGCTGCCCATGCCGTTTGCGACAAACAGCAAGGCGTAGCAGGACGCCTCGTAGGCAGGCAAGACAACAAGCATACCTACTGTATGTAGCCTGTAGGTAACTCATCTCATCTCAAGGCAAGCCATGTCGAGGCGCCACAGGACGACGGCCCGTAGATGATGTATGTACGAAGTACAGTATGTAGGTATTAATGTAAGGTAGGTACATGTATGCTGTACTTGAACTGTAGGTACCGTACACGTACACTCCGCTCATGTCGGCCTCTGCAAAGGATTCGTTGGTTGGTATCCTCGCAGATAAGTGGATGGCACTCATTCAAATCAGCAGAAATATTGATTCGTTTCCATCACACAATTCCCTCCAATCAGACACGGGTGGCCTATGACAAGAAACGGTTTCTGCCAGCGCGGCTGGTGCGTCGACACCTCGCCGACACCTCGCGGCCGTCGTTCCTCGGCCATCATGTCCATCACGGCGCAGTGCTTCCCTCCAGCAGGTATACGGTACAGTAGGTACATCATGTAGGCATGTGGAGGTACACGCATCTCATCAAGCCCGGCTCCTCTAGATGGATCATGGATAGGTACCTCATCCTGTGGGCGAGTAGGTATCCTGTACGAGCAACCGAACACTGGCGCACCTACCTACTGCTGTGTCACCACTCCACCCAAGTTTACATGGACCTGGGTGACTCCCCGAGCTGGGGGCTTGTCTGTCTAGGCAGTCGAGTGGATCAGTCCGCTCCTAGCGCTGGTCCTAATCGGGAATGTGGTGAATCAGGAAATGCGATGTGATCTGTGTCCTCCGCGCTTCTTCTCCATTATCCATCAGGGGAGGGGGAGGGGGGGGGGCGGGAGGGCCTCTCGTTTGTCCTGTCGTCTTTTTCGTGTACGGTACCTACTGCCCATCTGAAGTACACAGATCATGCATTCCGGACGGGCGATAAGCACAGGTCGGTAGCACACACGGGCTCTCTGGCACCCACCCGATCAATGGATGAGAAGAAGTATACTACAACAGCTTTCTTTGGTGGTGGTGGTGGTGGTGGTGGTACTTTACACGACTGCCATACTGCGCGATCTCTCATCTGCTCTTGTGTTCCTTCTTCCTTCAAGCTTGTGACCTTCGTCCGCGGCGATGGCGAGCCAGGACCGGCGACCGGATCTTTGTGAGACCTACCTAGTTCAGCCATCACGACAGAACGCTCATTTTCGGCGTTTTCTTTTCAGTAGGTATTGCCGTCACTCGTCTTGCCAGAGTTTTGTCAGGACGGTGATAGCTCTGCGTTCGGCTTCGGCGAGTTTGCGGGCCTCTAGCTCTAGCTGGAGCGAGGTTCCCTAGTGTGGCGCGTTTTGACCATGATTTATGATTTATGATTAATTAGGTATTCCAGTATAGAGAACTCTCGGCAAGTAGGTAGCGGGAAAGCCAAGAGTTGAGTTATCGTTACCTGCTTTCCTACCTTCTAAACTCCCGTTGAGAGAACATTGCGCCTTTCAGTAACAGCGACTCAGACGTTTAGCCCCTTTCACGTCCGGTTTTCTCTATGTAATGTATATATATAGTTAGTTAGTAGCAGGTAGGCAAGGAACTGCCGTATATGCTTCAGCACATGTTAGCATACAATACCTAGTGTAGAGCCGACCCCTAGAACAAGGGTTGATGGGTACTTCCACCCATTCCAGGCTCAAGCTGGCCAGCCAGCTTTTTCCGTGCGCGAAGCGAGCTTACTGGGGTCCCCGCTAGCCCCCGGTCTAGCAATCTCGTTGAACGGATTTAATGTCAAAATACCCATGCTGCTGCGCCTTTCCCTTCTCGTACCGTAGTTGCGGACCTTTGTCCAGCGGCTCCTGGAGAAATAGCGGGCCTCTATACCCTCTGCGGTAAAGCTTTCGGAGTGTTTCCTAACTCATTCGGCTTGGCTAGACCTGTTCAAGATAGGTTCCTGTTTGGGGGCCAGGGCGCAAAATATAACACTAGGTACTGGTGTGAGGAAACGAAGACGGGACTGGACCAAGGGGAACCGTGGAGGGGGTACGGGTACGAAGGGGAGGGGGGCTCCTCTTGAGACATCTGAATAACTTATCTAGTTCTTCCCAGTGTCGTCGTCGTCGTGGATAGGTCTTCCCCCCCTCCTCCTTGCGTCCTCCGTAGGCACCCATGTCCTCTCTACCTGCCTACTCGGTCCCCCTCCACTGGCTCTGCCTCTTTTACTGCCCTGTCTCCTGGCGTCTCTTATCCACAGTGACCATGTAGGGGATTGTGCCTCCGCGGGAACTATTCTACACTACGTGATAGTGTCAGTGATTAGTGCCGTAAGTGTCATGTTAGGGTCGGCAGACGAAGAATGTTATTGTTCGTGACACCTGCCGATACATGTACCTGGTGACAATACCCTACATATAGGGAGGTAGCTAGTTCATGTATCCTACAGCATACGGCATGGAGCAGGTCTACCCCATCTTCTCCTATCCAAGTTGACTTAGACATGTCCCTTCCGTAAGGCTCTCGACTTTTCTGAGAGCCAAAAGTGGCCAGTTGTTGCTCGCCCAGCCTGACAGGCACACCACTAAATTAGTCCGCCTGCTCGTCCACCTTCTCATCAACTCAGGTTGACCCGTCGCAAGCCCGTAAGAGAGATAATCTCGGGGCGGGTTATATGTCATAGGCCTAGCAGTCCGTCCGTTGCCACAAGTTCCGGCACAATTTTGTGGTCAGGACTTTGCCCCCAGTAGATCTCTATTACCTCCGTCTCCTTCCCAGTCCAGCTGCATATACCTACACTGTACTGGGCTTGCAGACGTGCTAGAGTCTCTAAACACGGACCCCAAGTCGCTTGTCACTTTTCTCTTGGGGATCTCGACCTGGACCTCTAGGATCCGTCGACGGTTGACCACCCCCTTGATTCGATGGTGGATCTTCGCGGTTGTATCTGCACAAAATATCTATCCCCCATCCCAAGGCAACATCTACCGCGTGCGATTCCCATCTCATACAAGTACACTTCGGCCTGCAACCTTGCCTTTTTCAAGCCCACACTTTATTCTAACTACACAAGGCTCTCTCTGCAAGGACCATTCCCCGGTCCCACCAAAGAGGCAAATATCATTCCCGTCACCATCACCATTGAGAGGCCGCCCAGTGAACACTGAACGCTCGTCGTCTTTCATATGAGAACACACCACTTTGATGTATATGTGAATAGCCTCATCATTGACAGCTAGAAGTTAGAAAAGCTTTGCGGAAAGAGCAAGGACAGGTCAGAATTTGGAATCGGTCAGTGGCGGCGGCACGGCGCGCGCAACGATCACACGTGCAGGGGAGGACGAGACTGGGAGATATGTTCCCATGTCCACCACAACGACGTTAACGGCGACCATGGCAGAGTTGAAGCCGGAACCAGCGCATAGTAGTCTTTGGTCGAACTACGCCAGCGGCCCAGTTTCTCTGTCAACTCGATATCCGAACAGCATGGACTCGGGGGCAGCGGCGGCGACGACGGCCTCCCATCACTCGGGGCGGCCCAGGAGCAGTCACCCTACCATCGACCATCCGTACCAGTACCCGCGCTACTCCCAGGATGAATCCGACACCTTTGAAAGGTATCCGCAGTCCTCGTTAACGCCGCACCACAGCTATCCCAACTTGAAGCGGCCGCATCACGGCGGCGAGTCGCAGGCGGCACAGCAACAGCAGCCGCCTCCTAACCCTCCGTACCAAGAGATCGTCCAGGACCTACGGGATGACGGGTCCAAGCTGTCGGTGAGTCACGACCACAAGCTGCTATCCTTCAGGCGGGTGCAGGACAAGCACACAATCGTGGATCAGCATGGGCGCATGCAGCAGCTGGAATTGTCGGCGCAGTTGCACGGCATGTTCTTTCTGTCGGAGATGCCGACGAACACCGGCGACGGCTCGATGCTGCAGCCGGAGTTGACGTGCTACCGCCGGAACCTGTTCCAGATCAGCGGGTCGCTCATCACGCCGCGCGGCCAGCTCTCCGTGATTCTCGCCGAAACGGGCGAAACCGTTCCCGTGAACAGCACCGAGGTGACCATCTCCGCCATTGAATCGGTCGACGGCCATCCCGTACGACTCATCGTGATCCCATGGAAAACGCCCCCGCCAAACTCCCCCGAGCTGCCACAGACACCGGACCAGGAACCCCCGTCACTTCCGCTGATCCCATTCCCGGACGATGGACAGGAGCCCGAGGGGGAATATGCCGTGTATCCCATCGGCTGGCGTCGTTTGCAATTTCGAATGTAGGTCGCCTTTCGTCTCGCTCTAGGAAAATTTGCAAGTGGGAGCGGTCAGGAGAAGGATGTGAGAGAAGGCCCCGTTAGAAAACTGCTAATCTTATTGGGATGACAGAGCGACGGCCAATAACGGGAGACGGAAGGAGTTACAGCAACACTTCGTCTTACACCTCAAGGTGATGGGATCCTTGGCGAACGGGTCGAAGGTGGCCCTGGCGGAATCAACCACAGCGCCCATTGTAGTAAGGGGACGCAGTCCGCGGAATTTCCAGGCGCGCAAAGAAATCCCCCTCCTCGGCTCGAGTGCGGGCTCGCGCGGCCAGGCGCTCGTCGAGACGGGCCTCGGCATCGTGGCTGGGCCACTGGCAGTGAAGCCCCAAGACCCAAAGTTGAGAGGACTGGGTCACGAGGTGCCCAGGTCAGCATTCACTTTTAATGCCTCCAAAATCCCCGGCAGCCCCATGACTATGAGGTCGAAGTGAGTATTTTCCCTTTCTTTCTTGACCTCGAGGGGGTGAAATGGAGGACAGCAGGGCGATGTGATGCCCTGGAAGAGTAACTTCGGAATAAGAGGATGCGATTCGGAAGTCTCATAGTAACGGATGATCTAGTTCGTACCCTAGTTGGAACCCGCCCAGTCAGTTGCCTATGTCTGGGTTGCCGGCGTCCGCACCCGCCAACTACCCATCAAGCACTATACCATCGGATCCATATCAGAAGATCCCAGTGTCTGGGGCGACAGGCTACACACATGAGCCACCAGAGTTACCACTGCAGACGTCGATGCCGTCCATGCAGCTCTCTCTATCAGCCACAGACCAACCACCGCCGCCGATCCGGACGCAGTACGCCTATGTTCCGGGGACGTCGGCTCCTTCGCAGATGTCCGTGTCTACGCCGGCACTGGGAAGTTCAAACGTCAGCGCAGACCACAGTGCTCTCAGCGTGCCACGGTATGTAGACTCGAATCCACGGCCGACCAAGAGCCCGCGACACGCAGGCCACCAGTCAGTGCCGAGCACCAGCTCGCTCAACAACAACGATGCCACATCGGAGTATCGGTATGGCCCGCCGCAGACGACGACATACGACAATCCAACATCGACGTACGGTACTAGTGGCACGGAGACTGGCCATGCACCACCGACTGGTTCTGGTGGTGGCGCTGGTGCCGCACACGCACCACCCCGTGAGTATTACCCGCCGACATCATCATGGACCACGACGGCACCCGAAAGCAGCAGCTCGACGGTACACGCGTACCATAACCCGGCGGTTCCGAGCGAGAGCAGACCGTACACATACCCGGATCAATACAAGACCAGTCACTCGATATCGGTCAAGAGCGAGCACCCAGCTGCGTCGGGGCCTTACGGTCCGACGCTGAACAACTATTCGTGGAGCCCAACATAGGCCGCAGTGCGAGAAGTAACTAGCCAAGTGCGATGCTCGATCGTGGTTTTACCACAACTGCAGGGTCAGCGACCCGGGGGTCCGCGGGGCCGTCTGGCCGTTCGAGGTGCGAGCGTGGTGGGAAAAGGAAATGGGCTTCTCTCTCGTCGATTTGCCAATACACGGTATTCACGTCTTCTGTATAACAACAAATTCCTATCATGCGTTTTTTCCTTACTGAATCTCGGTTTCTCAAGACTGGTGGAGGAGACGAGGTCGTGGAGAAGCCGGGGGAGGCTAGAGCACACGAAAGCGCTTTTGTCACACAACTCACTCGGAGCAAAGAAAAAATCAAGAAAAAAAAGAAAGAAAAAGAAACACAACAAAGCCGAACGGACGACGCAGGAATAATTGCGGGCTTCCTTCCTGTCATTACCACATCAACAAATGAGAACGGTTCGGGGCGAAAGTACGGCGG
This sequence comes from Nemania sp. NC0429, assembly GCA_022578495.1. Taxonomy (NCBI): domain Eukaryota; kingdom Fungi; phylum Ascomycota; class Sordariomycetes; order Xylariales; family Xylariaceae; genus Nemania; species Nemania sp. NC0429. The sequence goes on along the minus strand of MU392273.1, from coordinate 48,187 downwards.
GAATGAAATGACTGATGGACGAATGGAGTGTTGGAGTACCCGTTGCGATTGTGTAAAGGCTGCGAGTTAGGTTGGATGTTCTGTTTGGGGTTATCATTTTGGATTGGAAATGCGTTGGGATGTTGTTGGAAAGGGAGATTTTCCACCATTGATGCTCTCCCCCAATGCTGTGTCCTCTTATTTTCCCTTTTTCATTCGATCCGATTCACAGGAGGGACTCTTGATTCTAATTTTCCCCGCATGTGCGCACATCAATTCACCAGGCAAATCAAGGGGCTCAGACGGGTTTTTGTGGCATCGAAACAGCATTCGGAGTTGGTTCTGGTCATCTTGGACGTTCGTCACATGACGTCGCTACCAGCGTCGTCATCAATTGTCATTGCTGTCGTTTGTTCTCTTGCTGTCGCGGATCATTCCTGCCATTATTTGTTCGATATCCCCCCATGGCCGTTGTCATATCATTGCTGCTCGTTCGCGTTGCGCACATCATAATTTGGGAGACCCAGGCCACGATACCCTGCTGTATTTGCGCTATTGTTCCAATATAAACCGAAATATTCATATCCTGGTGACTCTTGTGGCATGTCAATGCTGACATGATCCAATGGCTAGGGGGGCATACCGGAATATGGGAAAGGCTTACTTACCACTTCATAGCCTGGCCTTGTCGTCCAGCTCCAGTGTATACCGTAACTTCGATGATCAGTCAAGGAATGGAGGAACCGGGTTGATCCTTTATTTGTATTATATCAAGCACGAGCTACCGCTGTCCCGTATTTTCATACCATTCAGCTTTTTATTAGTAGAGCAGGTAAGCTGAAGGCAAATCAGGGAACAGGGATCTGTGAACCAGGCATGTACCAATCTTAATCTCTGCAATGACGAACAGAACGGGCTTCTGAAACGCCAACACAGTCGCTTTTTATATCAAACCGCAAATTGCACTCCAGAAGGGCCTGTTCGTCAATGGCTGGTTGCGGCTGAAGCTCTCGTTACACCTTGTCCTCATGCAGTTTAGCTGGCTCATCGTTGCTGTTGGTTCCGGCGGGCTAGCTTAGATGGGCTGAACACGCAATGTCACCGTAGTCTCTCGACTCTCCATCAAACCGATAAGTAGGTATCAGTTTGCTGCTGCGACTCGCTCACGAGACACTATCGGGTGACGGCTTCTATCGTGACTGGTATATACTGTCGTATCGCCGCTTGGCATGCAAGAGCCCGCTCGCCTGGGGGGGTCGCATGTAAATGCAAGCCACCATTTCGCTGTTATTTCGTAATTTGCGAGGGTTGAGACGGTATGACATCGGTAATTGGTATCAAAGAGGAGAAAAAAGGATCATCTAGCTACCTACTAAGTAGGTAAAACGTCCTTTGTGGTTCGTTGTTAAAAGTATAAGCTTACACCTTAGGTGAGCTGCCTGACTAACACGGAACCAAGCCTCTGGTATACAGTGCACCATACAGTGTTTAGATACCGTACTTTGTCAGCCACATTTTCAGCAAGACCCATAATAATCTTGTCATCCTGCAACCTCGGAATCAACTGGCCAGCCAATGACTGACTGTCTGCTTTCTATATCTATGAACTTACAGCACTATAACTAATATAATAACTCCGAGTACATTCTGATAACTTGAAACGCGGGCAACAATACTTCTCTATACAGTTTAATATCTAAAACTCCTGATTACTCTCGGCTCTACTTGAGACTGACTCTGACTCTATCAAATAAGAAAACACAATGGCTACACTCCCAGAGGCAAAACGGTATGAGCCCCCCCCTGTAATCGCTCTCATTCTCGAACAGCTGTCTAACGCGAGACGCAGAGTCCGTCGGAAAGATTTATATGATTCAGCCTCAGACTCAGGATCCGACCAGGAAGGGGGTCGCGATCCGCAAGTCGAGGCAGCACTGCATGAGAAGCTGAGCGCCCAACTATCGGGCCTGTTCGATTTCAGCTTCAGCTTCGCAGCCAAGCCCGAGGTGGCCCAGCACCAAGCAGACGGGCCGGAAGCCCCCGATGCGCAACAACAGCAACAACAAGAGGCAGACCAGCCCGGCGGGAGCGGGGAAGAAGTCTTCGCCTTCCGCCTCTTTCGCGACGAGGCGCTCACGCACACGGTTGTGCTGACGCCCGACGAAGACCCCGCGGCCCTACTGGGCGACGGCGGCTTCGTGAGCGCGCCACGTCCGCAGTCGTACTACATCGCGTCCGCGCCGTCACCGCGGAAAATGGAAGAATACCGCAGCGTAGCCGTGAGCGCCGAGTACGTGCTGGCGGACGCGGGCAGGCGGCGCTGGGGCCTCGAGAAGCCGTGGCGGGTAATCCACATCTCCGCCGTCGGATCTGCGCCGGGCGAGAACTCGGCAGCTGTAGAGGGAGAGGGAGAGGGAGAGGAGAAGGAGAAGAAGCGGAAGCGCCCGGGCAAGAAGCACCGCATCCTCTTGCGCGTGCGGGAGAAGGCCGCGCGTGAGCGCGAGGAGGCGACGAGGAAGCAGGTTGTGGAGAAGGAGCTGCATATCCAGGAGAAGAAGAAGCGGCTCAATAGGGAGCGGAAGCTGAAGCGGAGACAGAAGGAGCGCGAGAAGAAGGCTGGGGGACGGGCGATTGATCCCGATGGCTCATCGAAGGATGTCGGCAGTGGCGCAAGCGTGTCTGGTAACGAAGAATAGGTAGTGTGGCATTTCTATCTAAATACCCACTACCTAGGGTCCGCCCAGTAATACGTGTACACACGGAAATACAGACGGATTACAACACACTTGAGGTGAGCTAAATTCATGAATCATGTAGAAACTATAGTGATCAGTTGTACAATTGTTGGCCATGTTCCGAAGTGCGCACAGCGAAAGTAGGTATGCAGCTGCATCTCTCCTCTCCCTTGTACTTTCAACCTCTTTTCCGCTCTCGCGAATTCTCGTTTCTCATTTCACGGTAGATAAAGTCTAATCCTGTTTTCCTTGCTCCCCTCTCTCATGACACATAATGAGGAATCCATGGTGGACGCGGGGCAAAACGCAAGACTTCGTCGGTGCGCTGCTGTGCCCAGCAGACTGACTGAGCAGATCGAAAACACAGTCACTCCCCCCTTTCTGATCGACGCCGAATCATGCTAGAACTAGCCCCTCCCAACGCCTCGGGTATGAAAAACGACAATACAGACAATACAGAAAGAATGAAATAGACAATAGGAACAAGGATGGTATGTGAGAATTGCAGCAGTCGTCTGCCTACTTGAAGAGAGTGCGTAGTTTGGACCATGGGTAGGGTAGCATCGTGGATACTAACATAGCATTGATTGGCATCCAAGACGCCCAGTTCATGGGCGTAAAAGTGAATGGGAATAAAACAAAGTAGGGAGTAGATGGATTTCACATATAAAATAAAATGATCATGATATATATGAGCTGTTATTCATTATGCTCTGTCGCAAGGCTGCGGCGTATGGATCTAGCATTTATATCCAATCAGCTCTGCTCGCACTGTCGGCAGCAGAGATTGCTCGAGCGCGAGAAGTATGCCGGCTCATCTCTGTGGCTTTGGTGGTTGTGGTGTTTGTTCTTGTCAGGGCGTTGAAGCCGTCTCCTTTAGCACCTGGGACTGTCCTATTGGTTGAGCTTTTCGGGCTGTACACAGTTGGGTTGAGAACAGGAGCCTTCTCTGCTTCGACTCGAGAGTTCGGTGGAATTGGGGGCAACAATTTTGTTGTAATATCTATCTGGCTTTCCCTTAAAGCACGTTTCGGGCTCGGCGATGTAGTGACGCTCCTTGGGGGGATGAGTGGTCTTGGTCTACCCGAAATCCCGACATTGAGCCTTTTGGGGCACCCTAGTTCGTGCGTCTGCTCAACTCCGTCGACGGGATTGGCGGTTGCTGGCGTCACGTCCCCTACGTTCGAAAGACGCAACCCAATTTGTACCGTGGCGGAGGAGACCATGGACGAATCCCGTCGATGACGAAGTGGTAGTGGCTGGATTGATGGTGGTGGCTGAAGCAGTTCGCTATAGCCAGTAGGTAGACTACTATTTGAATCCGGTGAATAAGCTGTAGAGGGTAGTAAAGCTTTTGACGCTGTATTTCGTTGATTTTTATTCGGAAAGAGTGCATATGATGACACCTTCCGGACTGGCGTCACCAATGTAGTCTGTTTGAGGACAGCATTTGGCCCTAACGGATTAGAATAATCCACGCTGGGAATTCCAATGATATACCCTGGCAAACGATTCTCTTCTTCTCCTGATCGTTTCTCTGTGGACTCTGATTCGCGGGGCCACTGAGACGTTAAGATGGGTTTCATGATATGGCTGTTAGAATCTGTATCTTTTGATATTCGATTTTGGTATGTTATTTGTTGACGCTCATATTCGTCCATCTTAGTCTTCGGGGCAATCGTAGAACCAGTGTTGGATCGAAGAAACAAGTAAAGCCCGCCGGTCAAGAGCCCAGTGACGTTGGCCACTACCGTTGCAACCATTGATAGTGTTAATCCAGTGTCGCCACCATTCTCAAGTGAGTTTCCGAAGGATAGATAAACAAAGAACGGGATCATTAAAGCCTAAAATGGTGTTAGTCGTGGCAATAAGCGCCTTTTCCTTTCCCCCTCTCTCGTTTCATCAAGGGTAGCGGGTGCCTACATTTGGGATAATCGCAAGAGCAATGTAGTAAACCATCCTAGAAGCACCGACTCTCTCATCGTCTTCTACCATTGAAGGTCTCATAAGCTTGATATAGATGATTCCGGCGCAAACCGCCAGTACGACGACAATGACAAGTAGAAGCGCAACCCCCCCATCTGCCCATTTCGCCACAAACCAGAAGAGAGATGCGAAACAAACATTGGGGGCGCGAATGAAAAACGTTGCCAGGCCAGTGGCAAGTAATGCGGTTTTAACAATGGTCATACAAATAGCCACAGTCCATTTTCCCCTCGGGGGGAATGGATGTGATTTGAGAGCCCGTAACGCAGTCTCGACAGCAAAAACTAGCTGTATATAAGGCACAATAAATATAGCTATGTCAGTGTTAGTGAATCGAATGAAAGTTACGAGAAGGATGCATGTCTTGACGCACCAGGCCACATGAACTGCGAAATCAAATCACACCCCTGCCGGAACAGACTGTGTAGGCCTTGCGCCTGCGAAACGGCGAATATGATCCCCTGGGCTACAATTCCCATGGAAATGAAGAACGGATACACGTCAGGGCTTCGAATGCATGTAAAGATGTTGATCCTCGATAACGTTGAGCTTCTTACGTTCGACTTGTTCTGGAATGGGCACTTACCGTTCTCCTCGCTTCGGCGGCAATCTCTTCGCAGCGAGATAGCTAGTATAGAGAATTCCTGCTGCTGTGGCGGCTGCGGAGACGACATTGAAGGCTGCGAGAATGACGGTGGACTGACGTGACGATTTGGTGGCGAGGAACTTCAGTTCATTGATGACGCCAAATGTTGAGTTACCATTGTAGGATGCTTGGGAGAAGCCACTTGAATGAGTTGATAAACTTGAATTCCGCGACCAACGACTTGCAGGATGACCGAACGAACCCATGCCCCCCGTAGAAGAAAACATATCGAAGCCCCGTCGTGGGAAAGCTAGGCGACAGCGTCGAGCCTAAGAATTTTCAGCGTGATGGGCCAAGTCATCTACGCGGTAGATATCTCGAGATCCTCAACGGCAGATGGACAATGACAAATTCTTGGGGAAATTTAATGATAGACTAGAAGTTGAAAAATGAGCGGAAACCGTTGGGACATCGGGAGCCGGCCCATGAAGTTGGACAAACAGTACCTGAGCCAGCAGATAGAAAGGAAAGATCAGATAGATGGAAACGAAGAGCAGCAATCCCGGCCACAGGCAATAACGCCCAGCGAAGTATTGAGAGAAAAAAAAAACCCTGGCACTCCAGAGCAGTCTCTCACATGGGAAGACAAGGTCATGGCGGTGCATGAAGAACCGCCGTACTAAAGGTGACGAGGTGGGAAAGTTTTCTCCAAGGATTTAGTGTCAGTCGACCCGCACGGACGAGAGAGTGTCCGGCGTGGGTACGGACAGGGAATACACATGCATTTCTTGAGGCCTAGTCGACGGTGATAGGGTCGAAGAGGGATGGATGGATGCGTGTTTCTTGCTTTGCTATCTACAGCGCACCTACTAATTTCGAGTTAAGGTGAGTAGTATTCCTTGAGGTCCTGCTCGATGCTATGGAATATCGGTGACCAACCGGTCTGAAGCTGGCCATGCTTACTTTCTGAGTATTCAAAGCTCACTTTCGAAATATCCAACAGGCGAAAATGATGGTGGTCAGTTGAGGCCATCTTCACGTAGTGTATATTGGGGGCATGGTGTAGCGACGGAGATGAAGCGAAGCTGGAACAAGCCCCAGGTTTCGTCAGCGAAGCATACCTGGCACTAACAGGGCCAGAACCATGGAAAGCAGTCTGCTAGTCCACAAAAGGCTTAGCTTCAGGGCGCCGGAGGCGATCAAACAATGCCGAAGCTAGACGCCAAACAGACCCCTGCATTCAGCCAACGTCACTCCAGCACTTACTAGGTATTCCAACCGACAGTACGAATAGGTATTCGAGAGTGATAATGACACTTATTTTTCTTTCGAGTAAAAGAAGAATCGCGGGGGAAAAAATGAGGGAAATCTCTCAAGAACATCAGGGGAACCCGTCTAAATGATACAGGCCTGATTGTTCGGGGAATGCCCGACAAGAATTCAGAGTATATTCTGCACTATATATCGAAAAGCCTCATACACGAAAAGTTGCCGGCTCTCATCCCAGAATTGACTTTTCCAACCTCGAGCTAGGTAGAATGGATATCATGGTCCAGGCCGAAATCTTCTTATTAAGAGTGACTAAGTACCTTGCAAGCCACTTTAGAGATCTGAGGCACAGCTTGTGTCATAACCCTGGTCCGTGAGCCTCGCTCAAGGTTGACTGAGCTTGAATAGGAGATGTACTTTTGAACTGACTCAGGGCGAGATTTTGGCTCTTTGCCACACCTGAAAACTTCAAGAGAACGCTGCCTTGTCTCCGTCCTACACTAGAGTATATACAGTTGATGGACAGCAGATAGTTTTATGTCGGGCAGAATATCTATTGATTTTTGGTGAGGAATATGTAATACAGCCCCCAAGTTGGCCCCGAAACTGGGTCTGTCGTTACAGTGGCCAGCAAGGTGAGGGTTCTGGCGTACGCAAGGTGGGTGATTCCCTGGTTAATTCCTTGACACCTTTAGTATGCTGACATGACCCTGGCCAATAAAAGATTGAAGGTGTAAGGAACGAAATCGATCCGAAATGATCAGGTTGAGGCACTACCTGATTACTCCCCTATTGACAAGGCACGCTAAAGTAGCGGGGGCGAGATACGAAACGTCCTCAAAGGCCCTCGCTCCCACGTGTACGGGCAGATTGATAAATTTCAAGAAGAGATCAGCAACTATCAAGACCTATTAAGTATCTAACTGGGCGGGAGTGCACTTACCGATCGCCAAAGCTATGATAATCCATATCATTGTTTTTATAGCAATTAGTGGGAGATACCTAACCTACTTAATATTTACCTAGATAATATAACGCCCGGATAATGATTTTATTAGGTATATATCGATATGTATAAGGCGTTTTATTTTATTTTTGAGTCACTAAGCCGAGTTGTTATTGTTATAGTTTATAACGCCTAGGCTGGGCTATCTACGTGGCCACAGCTAACCTTTCGTAAGATATTTAAAGCGTGTTAGGCTAGGTTTACTATATATAATTATGCTAATATCTTTATTTAATAAGTTTTATTTTTTAGCGCTTAGCTATTAGCCGTTTTATTTAAGACCTTTTTATTAGTTAAAGGTTATTTAATAAGTTTTATATATAAAATAAATCGCTCGGGCTAGGCTAATAGTGTTTGTTTAGCTATAAGCTAATAAAAATATTATTTAATAATAAAGCGTGCTTTGTTTTAAAAAATATTTTTAAAATTTAAAACTTTAATTTTTAATTTTTAATGTTTTATGTTTTATTTTTTTTAAAATAAAAAAAAAACGAAAAAAAGCTTTTTAAAATAAGTGATTAATTAATAATATAATATTATAAGCTTTAATTATTTTAAGTAAATATTATTATAAAACGCTATAACTGTAATAAAATTTTAAAATATTTTTAGATATTTTATAAGGTTTTTAAAGTATTAATTTTTTTTTAAATCGTTTTTAAAAATTATTTAAAGCGATTTTTTAACGGCTAAGGCTAGCGTATAAAAAGCTAAAGCAATTTTTTATAATAAACTAGGTGCTTTAGCGTTTTTTTATATCTGTAGCTATATTATAGGTTGGCGTTTTTATAGTTATATTTTTTATAATACCAGGCAAAGTTATTATATTTAATATATACTGTAAAATATTTTTAAAAATTTCGTTGTTTAAATGCTAGCTTATTAAAGTATTTAATATTAAAATATAAATTTTACTGTTTATAATAAGCTAATAGTCTAACTTTAAGTTTTTTTTAATGCTTTTTTTAATAAGCATGTAATTTTTGTTTTAGCTGTTTTTTAACGCCAGCGAGTGTTAAACCGGCTTTAAGGTCTAAGTCGGCTTTTAAGCCTTTTTTAGCAGCTCTGTTAGCCGTTTTATTTTTTATAATGCCTATATAACCTAGGCACTATTTAACTTATATATTTCGGCCAATTAACGTTTTTTAAAAAGCATAAAAAGCTTATTATAAAAATAAAGCCGGGTTGCTTTACAGTTTTTTAATTGCCGCTATATTATTTAAATATATTTACACTATTAAATCGTTTTTTAAATGTTTTGCAAGCCTTAGTGTAGCTTTAAAGCTTTTTTAAGCTTTTATAGCTTTAATATTAAATATTTTCGATCGTTTATATAAGCTAACGCTGTTTATTATAATTTTAATGTTATATTTATATACTATATATTTATATTTAACTTTATTATTTAATTTAAACTTATTAAAGTATATTATTATATTTTTAAATAAAAGCCGCTGTTTTTAATTTAAAAACTTTTTTTTAGTTTTTATTTTAAAAATATGTTTAATAAGGTCGTTTTTAAACTTAGGCGTATATTATAAGGCTACTAGCTAGGGCTTATTAAAATTTATAAACTTTTTTATAGCTTATTAAAGCTTAATTATTATTTGCATTTTATACTCCGTGCTTTTTTTATAAATAATTATTAGGGCTTATATTTTTTATATTAAAAGGTGTTAAGCGTTAACTGTATATAGTTATAAAATAAGTTATAGCCTAGCCGTTTTTAAAGCTAGTTTTGCTATAAAAATCCTAGCGTTATAGCAAAATAAAGCGTTTAAAATTATATGCTATACTAAAAGCACTAAGTGTATAGCCTAATTAATAGCCTTTTAAACTTAATTTATATATTATTTATTTTTAGCGCTAACTATTTTTTTTTTATTTAAGCTAAGTTTTTAATAAGTTTAATATATTTTTTATACTATGCCTCGGCTTTATAAAAAGCTATAAAAAATATATAAATAACTACTGCTTTTTAAAATAAGCTTATAAATAGCTTATATTTTATATTTGCTAGTTTTTAAAAGTGTTTAAAAAATATATAGCTTTAGCATATTTTTTATATATATGTTTTTAAAACGTAAATTTTCGGTCGATTTAAACACCTAGCTAGCGTAAAGCTGGCTATATAGGCTTTATATTAGTTATTATTTTTTTTATAAAAATAAAGGCTATTAAAATAATAATAAAGTTTTTTATAATATTAAGCGTTAAAAAATAAATGCTTTTTTTATATAAAATATATAGCTTTAGCTTTTTTAAATATAAAAATAACTTTATTTATAGCATTTTATTTTAAAATATAGTAAATTTTTTTTTAGCAGCTTTAATAATATCGTTTAGTAATTTTTTTATTTTATAAAAGCTAATATTATTAGTGTAACTAAAGCGTATATTTTAGTTAAAGTTTAGCAGCTTTAGCAGATATAATAAATAAAGCATTAATAATTAAAGTAAGCTTTATAACGTTTTATAAGGTATGTTTATATAATTTATAACCTGCTTTTTAAAGCGGACATATATTCTTTTTTTAATAAAAAATAATTATACTATTTTTAGCTAAAAAAAAGCTTAGCTTTATTTTTATAGCCGTTTAAGCAAACGTTATAAAAATAAAACGTTAAATGCTTTTTATATGTTTAATATTATTAGCATAACTTTATGGTTTTATAAAAGCGCTTATTTTATATTATAAATAAAAAATATTATTAAGTTTATAGCCGACTTTTTAAAAAAAGCTTTTGTTTGCTATAAGCTAATAATGCTGGCTTAAAAGGCCTGCTATATTATACGCTTAGCTAGCAGCTTTTTTAAACTTTTATTTTAATAAAAAAATAAAATAATAAAGCGGTAAAATTTATATAATAATTTATTTTTTTTATTTATTTTAAAAATTATTATTATTTTAATATTTTATTAAAAAGCGGAAATATATATAAATTATAAATAGCGTACTGCGAACTTGTGCATTTACTGTTTAATAAAGTCTTAATATTAAATTAAAAATCGGATTATTATATTATTAATTTTTAATAAAATATTAATTATTTTAATAGTATATTTTTTAATTTTTTTTATTATTATTAAAAAGTTTTATTTTAAGCTTAGGTAGCAATTTTTTTTTATTTACCTTTTTAACAGGTTAATATTTAAATCGTTATTTATAAAAAATTATAAAAAAATCTTATTTTAAAGCGCTATTGTTTTTTTTTATATATTTTTTATAATACGTTTGTTAATAATTAGTAAAAAAAATTTAAAGCTCGGCTTAAGCTTATACTATTTTATAATTTTATAAAAGTTTTTATTACTTTACGTTTTATTAAAAACTTTTTATTAATAGTTTTTTTTAATAGTTTTAATAGTTTTTAAAAAAGCCTGCTTTTTTAATAAAAACGGATTTTTATTTATAATACGTTTATAATTATATTATTTTTATTATATTTATATATTATAACACTTATTAGTTTATTAAAAAGTAGCTCTGCTTAGCGGTTAAAGCTTAGTTTTTATTATGTTTAGCGCTATTATTTATATATAGCTAAAGTTATATGCCGCTAAGTTTAAAATATTAGTGTCCGCTATATTAGCAAAGTTAGGCAAACCCCCGATTTAATTTTAAATAAAACCTATAAATATTAGTAAATTATTATTTTTTATTTTATAATAATTTTATTTTAGCTATATATTATTATATTTAAAAAAATAATTAAAAAGGTTTTATAATTAAATTTTATATATATATACTTTTAGCGCTTTATATTTATAAAAAATATGTTTAAAAAATAAAGTTTAAAATATAATTTTTATATTAGGTTAGCACCTCTGGTTAATTAATATAGGTTGCTTTATTATTTAAAAATTAAAGCGCTAGCTTTAGTTTTTTATTATTGCTAATAATTTTAGGTTTAAATATTATATTATAATAGTTAAAGTTTTTTTTTATTAAAAAATAACTTAATAATTTTAAAGCTATAATAAAATTAATTATAAAGTTTATAATAAGCTTTTTATAATAGTTTAACATAGCTATATTATTAATATTTAGCTAAAGTATATTTTTAAATTAAATCGGCCAATATTATTAAATTTTAAAATATTTAATTTTATAAACGTATATTAAAACTTAAAGTCGGTTATTTAAAATATTTTATTTATTTATTAAAGCATATAGTTTATATGTAAAATATATTTATATATAAGTATTAAAAGCTTATTAAAGCTTTTATATTTATATAATATTTATTTTTAAATTATTATAAATTAATAATAAAGCTAAATAAGCTTTATATTATTTATTAATATTATTTTAAATTATTTTTAAATTTTTTAGCTAAAGCTTAAAATACTAGCGCTATAAAACGGCGTTATAATTTAGCATTAAATTTTAATTTATTATTAATAAGTTTTTAAAAGCTAAACGTATTATTAAATAGTATTACTTTATTATATTTTAGTTTAAGCTAAAGGCTTAAAATAGTCGCTAAGTTAAAAAAAACAGGTTTTTTTTTAAAGTTTTTTATAGCCTGCTATAATATAAATAAAAGCTTAATTTATTATTTTATAATAAGCATAAAAATAATCTGTTTTTAAAAAGTGCTAAAAAAAACCAACGTTAAAATAAATAAAATATTGCCGTTTTTTAAAGCCGCTTCTGCTAAAACAGCTTTTTATTATTTTTATAAAATTATTTAAAATTTATTTTTATAAGCTTTAATAAATTTTATAATTTTTTTTTAAATATATATTTTAAGCTTATTTTATAAAAAAGTTATAACGTCCGCTTTTTTTATTATAGCATTTAAATTATTAATAATTATAGCTTTTATTTTTTATGCTTTTTCGGCTAGTGGGCCTATTTTTATAGCGCTTATAAATGCTATGCTTTTAGCAGGTACTGCTAAAGCTATTATATTTTATGCTAGCACAGCTAGCGCTTTTATAGCGGCTTTTTTTAAAGCAAAGGCCGCCGGCTTGTTAGCAAAAGCGATAGCTTTTAGTGTAGCCGCAGAAAAAGCAGCAATTTTAATGCCTAGCTATACTGTAGAAATGTTATAAATAATTAGTATTAATTCTGCCGCTTAGGCTATAAAGCTTTTTATATTTAATATTAATACGTTTTTTTAAACGTACTTTTTATTTTTAACTTTATAAATAGCTTTAAGCTAAAATTTAATAAATTATTTAATTTCTTTGCTAATATGCTAAAAAGCGGCTAAATAATTATTATAGCTTATTTAATATAGCTTATAATAATTAATATATTTTAATAGCTTATTATAAATAGCATTTAAATGCTTGTTTAATTATTAGCTATAGTTATAATAGCGCGGTTAATAGGTGTAGCGCCGGCTATTATAGTATTTTTAGCAATTAAAATTATAAAATATAATAAGCTTTTTTTTTTAATAAGCTAAAAAATCTTACTATTATTAAATAGCTAAAACTTTTAAATAAGCTTTAAAAATAATATAATTTAAATATATTATTTAATAATTAAATTAATTTTATATTATAAAAGTTTAATATTTATTATATATATTTTAGTTTATATAAAAATTTTATTAATAATAAAGTTTTTTATTAATATAAAAATATTATTAATTTAAAAGCGGTGCTTATATAATATTTTTAATATAATATAAATATGTTAAACTTTTAGCACGCCTATATACTTTATATTTATTTATTAAGCTAGGCTATTTGTTTATTTTAATAGCTTATTTTTAATTATTTTAATAGCTAGTTTAATTATTTATTTTAATTTAATTAGCATAATTTTTAAAACGTTTATAAATAATAGTTTATAACGGTTTATTAGCTTTTAGCGCAGCATTAAAAAGCTGGCTTTTTAGGCATTTATATGTTTTTTTTTAAAAAAATATATAAAAATATATAAGTTAGGCTTAATAAGCTTTTATTTTTAAGCGCAAAGTTAGCCCGGCTTAGTATATGCTTTTTTTTATATAAAAAAGTTAATAAATAAAGTTTAAAATTTTTTAGCGCTTATAGACTTTATATTATAATATAAAACTACTGCTATAACGTTAGCTTAAAAAATTAATTTAAATATAATATTAGCTAGCGCGGTTAATAAAAACTTTAAAAAGCTTTTTATATATATTAAGGCATAAACGTTGCTGCTTATAATAATAAAAATAATAATATTAAAATTAGTTAAAAAAATATTTATTATTTTTTTAGCGGTAGCTTTTTAATTAGCGTACTAAGCGTTATTATATAAAATAATAAAATTATTTAATATTATAATAAATTTTTTTATAATTACTTTAGTAATAATTACATATTATATTAAATTATTAATTTTAAATATAAGCATATTTATAATAATATTTTTAATATTTTTAACAGCGCTTTTTTTTATAAAATTAAGCTTTAAAAACGCTTAAATATTAGCGTTTTTAAAACGCTTAGTTATACGCTGCAGATTAAAGTTTATAAATAAAAAAAGCGCTAAAGGCTTAATAAAGGCCGCTACGTCTTTTTGCTTAGCCGGAGGCTAAGTAAGCATAGTCGGATTATTTTATATTATATATAAAGTGCGCTATAGCTAGCGCTAGCAATAAAAAAGTGTAAATTATTATTTTAATATTTTATAATTTATAAGTAAACTTAGCATGGTGTTAAAAATTTAAATATATGGTGCGCCTATGTACTAACAGTACTAAGCGCACAGATAATAATTAAAAAAAAAGGTGCACTAAGCCGAGTCAGCATGCCAAAGGGATGTAATAATGACATTCTATTAAACGCATAACCTCCTTAGGTACAAGCTACTAATGAATAGTGCAAGGACTGTTAAACGCACTGTACCTACCCCATATGCTGTAGATACTTAGGTACTTACCTACATCCATGCACCTGTTTCCTCCCATCTTACCTGCCAAGTCCAGCCACAACTGTTCTGCATCACACCTCAGCTTCCCTTCTCTCCCTTCCATCATCACCACCAAACAGCCCCAGCCAACAACCAGCTAATTATCCTCATCACGCAAGCGTCACTCCAGTCGAGACATCATTTCCGCCTAGGTCTTCTTCCTCTCTGGTTTACCATCATGATTCCAATATAACCAGCAGTAAAGAAGTGCCGGGTCAGCCTCACGGTCTTGGCTTTCTGCACTCGTTGCTCGCCTCGATTACCTACCTCCAACCTGCCTCTCCTCAACCTCGGCCCTTGCCACTGCCACGCGAATGAAGCTGTCTCGGCAATAGGTCAGATATCGCTTCCAGACGCCATGACACGGACTTGCGAATGCGTAAATGGTAGCTCGCCGTGCTTTCCGCCGTCCCAGATGGTCGTCCCCGTCTACCCCACCAAGCGAGTCGACATCAACACCATACACATCTCCAGGTGCTGATACATGTTCACCTTCATCCACCTGAAACCACCAACCCGAGGATCTGGTCCCTCAGTGGTGCCGAATGCTTGTGCTGCTTGGATGTCCTATCAATATTTGCTTATCGCGTTTGTCGATATCCGACGCTCCCAGTCGTCCACAATGCCTTCTCGAAGAGCAATCTCTCTTCTCTTTGAAATTGCATCCTACCTAATACCATGAAGTGCCTTATCGCTAGACTGTGCTTCTGTGGCGTTTCGTTCCCTCGCTACCAATCCTTGCACTACTTACAGGAAGAATGATGCCGTTATCTCTGTTCGGGTTCCGTGGTTGGATTGACCCCTCATTCAAGAAACATATGTCGTAGGCACTACCTAGCGACAATCTACTTGGTGGAATATTTGCGAAGAGCACCTCCCAACTACCACTGGAACTGATCGGTGTGTTGCTTCTCAATTTCAGCATCTACGAGAGCGACGGGGCTAGCTCTTGAATCCTATCCAGAGTAGCTGGTGTCTGGGTGATGATTGCTGTGTCATCTATCCTAACCTAGCCGTCGTCCCCACAGATATTGAGAGGTCTCGGGGGACACTGATTCTTGAGAATAGCTACTTGGCACACACACAGCAGCATCCTGTGGATGGCTGCTCTATTTAGCTATCTATGGTGGGTACCGAGCGAAGCGGCCTATAACTCTGCGGCCTAGATACCTACATGTAAAAGGTCGGACCAGGCTAGCCTGTGGCTGATGCAACCGTATCAGAGGAAGCGCGGACGGATCGGGGAATCAAGGAGATATCAGGGACATATCTTAAATGGCGGTTGAATGGGGAAAGGCCCGTTATTCTGATGATAGCGAGTTGACGAGGAAAGCAGAGAACGGCACAGAGGAGAGATGGAAAGAGATGTCTGGCGAGGCTGGTTTGATTCGTAGATAGCGATAATGGTGGTGTAGGCAGTCCGCACCGCCGTCACCTACATCCTGGCCTGTTCGGGTCAGGCCACGTCTACCTTGGCTGGGTGGGCGGTAAGCGCCAAAGACGGGCACGGGCACAAGGTCGAGAAGACCTGACGCCGGCTGCGGGTTTGCTTGCCTGACTGTCCGACTGACTGACTGCGCTGCCTGCCGGTCCACTCCGTACCTAGGGCACGAGCAAGCAGTTGTGACAAAGGTGCTCTCGGGAGACGCGGGAGACGCGGGGGGAACGCGGGAGGAGAGGCCGCCTTCGGTTTGGCTACAGTGCTGGTCTCACTTGCTGATCGACCAGACGCCGCCATCACTGCCATTACTGCCATCTCGATTCATTTTACAACTGTTAAAACAAGCCAAGGCAACAAACACCCTGCCTTGTGTCGGTGGATGGGCGTCGGGGTAGGTAAGTAAGATACCGAGACGTGTACGAAATAGGCACCGCACCACTCGTCCACGTCAAGCTGCTGGCTTCAGTGCCCAGTTGTCAAAGCTATTTTATCGTCAGCGACCTGGCCTGCCCCCACCCCCCTTTCGACCTCAGAGCGACCAGGGAGAGGTACCTAGGCCTTTACCAGGTACGGCATCCCTAGCAGCTACCTACCTCAAGGTACAGGCTCGTACCTACTACACCACCACCACCTCGATAAGCCACAGGTGAGCAGAGGAGCTACGGAGTTTCGCGCGACCGGAAATATTTCCATCTCATCTTCGTCTTCGTCCGTTTCGGAGAAGAGAATCTACCAACCCACAGCACAGCAGTGAGCGACCACAGTACTACCTCCTACTACCATCAAAAAAGGTACTGGTGCACGGAAGACCGTTTGGCCAACCAAACCAACTAATTGGAAGCCCAGCGTTGTAGGGACTTACATCGTCAGCCAGCGACCCCAACCTCAGTGCCGAACCCTAAGGTATTACAGTACTAGGCTAGGTACTAGGTACCGCTCTGCCGCTACCTATATCCATCTCCACGTCTCTTATCTAAGTTACTTAGTACATTTATGTACGAAGTGTACATCCCTAGGTGGTAGGCTCAAAGTCTATTAACCGTTACAGGTACGAAGTACACACACACTAGGTACTTCATACAGCCTACAGGCTAGGTACCAAGTCGGCCTATCATCTGCCCTGGCGGCGTGCGACCTTGTCAACCCTCAACCCCCAGCCAGGCTTTTCGCCGACTGCCCTTGCAATCCACGTATGAACGCTTCTGTTGTCGGCCTCAACAGTGGTTCACCCACGCACAGACGCGCTCTGTTCCCGTCCCGCCGTCTTCTGCCTTCTCTTATCCACATCGGCATCATCAACTGGGCAAAGGAGAGCTAGGCGTGGCTTGGGTGGTTTATTTGGCCGTCGTGGATGCTTGCTTGGCCGTCTGCGTGAGGCTGCCGCCCACCGGGAGAGCCTGAGGGACCAGCGCTGGTCCAATCCATGTCTCGGCAGCACACTGTTGCTGTGTCTGTCTCGTTCGCATCTCACATACGGCCAAGATGAGCGATGTTGAAGTAGCCCCGTTCAAGCGCCATGGCCCTACTCGCACTACAGCCGCCGATGCTGCTGCTGCTACTGCTGATGCCGTCCCTCCCTCCTTCACAGATTCGATCCACCATTCCCGGACAAAGGCCCCTTCTCGAGAGGGCATGATGAAACGCGACCGCAGCCGAGAGAGCCACGACGCTTCTCGAGGCCGAGGCAGGCCCGAGAAACCCCGTCGAGGCTATGGCCCTGGCGTGCACGCTCGCCTGCCGTCTTCGTCCCTCAGTCCCCGTCCCTCTCACGGTCATCGCGGCAGAGAGAGGAGGCACCATGAGGCGGAGGCGTCTCATGATGACGATGAGCTTCGGCTAGATGAGAGGCGTCATAGCAGATCATCCGATCGTCGTGACCCTCATTTTGACGACACTCGTCGAGGGAAGGCTTCGCCTGCTCGAGAGGCGTACCCTCACCACGGCAAGCGACACGACAGATCCGCATCGCCGAGACACCATTCCAGGCACATTCATTATTCGGAAAATGTTCGAGATCGTTCGTTTTCGCCGTCCTCTAGGAAGCGGCCTCGAAGCCGAAGTCCATTGCCGTTTCCTTCTTCTCGATCTAAACGATCCAAGCGTGAACGCGAACGCGACCGCCGCCGTCGCACCGAGAGAGAGGAGCGCTTTGAACGTGATCATCCAAAGAGGCATGGGCCGTCGAGACCTGACCGTACACATTCTCCTTCTCGCAGACGTTCCATATCCCCACGTTACGATACTGCCCACCGTCGATATGCCGAGCGAGGTGATCATCCACATGATCCTCCTCCTCCTCGCCGTCGGGGCCCGTCGCCAACTTGGGAGACCAACCCTGACGACCGCCTCGCCAAATCGGCTCGTTCACATGTCGACTCTAAAATTCGAGATCCTAGTCGCTCCCCGCGGCCTACCTCTCGCCATTCTTCGTTCTCACGCACACACTCTCCCCCCCGATCGATCGGACCACCGCCACCCCGAGGTCCTCCAGATATGGGACCACATTCTCGTCGATCATCCCCTTCCTTCGAACCACCAAGGGCTGATTATGCCCCTCACTCACCCAAAGATAACGCTTCTCGCCGATCTCGAAAAAAGGCTAAATATCGCGATGAACCTAGATTGGCACCAGGGGGGCCGCTTGCTTCTGGAGCTAATAGTATTGAGGTTGGTACATTTCGCCGAACAGATCGACGAAATAGTTTTGAAGCATCAGAGCCTTCGAGAGACGGCGGCCAAAAATATTTCGACGACTTCCCGCCCGGACACACATCCCCCCAGCCTAATCCGGATTCGCCTCGATATACCTCTCCTACTTCACCTATGCATCTAGAAGCTAGATCCAGCAAAGGTTTTGATCCTCACCACCAACCCAGAAGGTATGGCAAACGGATATAACTAAACTAATAAGGGATTTAGCTAACATGTAGTAGCCATCACTTATCGCGAGATCGAACCCTTTCTAGCTCAGTTGGTCATGCAGGACATCAACGGCGCAGCCAATCCCCATATCGCCCACCAACAGGTCCTCCGACTCAAATCCATCCTCGAGGCCGTGGGTTTTCTCGGGGTGCCTTCCGGGGTGGGATGACTTCCTCTCGTGGTGGTCCGAATGGCACGGTTTCGTCGAGGTATGACCAGCGGTCCGCTTCAACTCATTCCAATAGGGGTGCTATGAGCCCTCCCAGTCATACGATACCTGGGCGCTCCTACACACCAAACGTCCAGGAACAAGAGGAACGAGAAATCGGATCCAAACTACCGCAGGATGATGCAGCCGAGGATGTGGTGAAGGACGAAATGATAGCAGAGGACCAATCGCCTCCCCCCAGACCACCGCCCACGGCGCCTACCGGCCCCGCAAGCTCCAAATTCAGCTTTGCGTTCAAGACTTCAGCGAAAAACACGGTGGCCGCTCCGAAGCCAGAGATATCCCAGAAGTTTAGTGCCGCCCCTCGAAAAGACCCGCAGCCTGTAATTGATGATCGGGATCGAGATCTACCGAAAGACACACCCAGAGAACCTGCATCCGCACGGGCACGTGCCGAATATCACCATAGTAGAGCGCCGCCACCTGAACAACCAAGGACCCGTAAGGTCATAAAGATACGAAGAAAGCTGAAGCCAAAGCCTCCGTTGGATCCCGAACTTGCCAAATCTTCTTCCGTTTACTTCAGGAAACCAGGCAATGAATCCGTGGTTGGATCAGGCACCTATGGCAAAGTCTTTAAGGGAACACACGTCTATACCAAAAATCTAGTCGCACTGAAGAGAATCCGAATGGAGGGAGAGAGAGATGGCTTCCCCGTCACTGCCATGCGGGAGGTCAAGCTTCTTCAATCACTAAAGCACGCCAACATTGTTGAGTTGCACGAGGTCATGATTGAGAAGAATGAATGCTACATGGTGTTCGAGTATCTCTCACATGATCTTACTGGATTGCTCAACCATCCAACTTATAAGCTTGACGCGGCACAAAAGAAACATCTAGCTATGCAACTTTTTGAGGGATTAGATTATCTTCACAAACGCGGGGTTCTCCACCGCGATATCAAAGCCGCCAACATTCTTGTTAGCAGCGATGGTATTCTGAAACTCGCTGATTTCGGTCTAGCGCGTTTCTATGCCAAACGACACCAACTAGACTATACCAACCGTGTCATCACTATATGGTATAGATCCCCTGAGCTCCTCCTGGGCGAGACACGATACGGTGCCGCTGTTGATATATGGAGTGCTGCGTGTGTGATGGTTGAGATCTTCACTCGTCATGCCATATTCCCGGGCGATGGTGGCGAAATCAGCCAGCTCGAGAAGATCTACAACATACTCGGTACTCCAAATCGGAAAGAGTGGCCCGGACTTGCAGACACTCCTTGGTTTGAACTCCTGCGGCCCAATTATCGGAAGCCAAACGTATTTGCGGACAAGTACAGGGAGCGAGTACCCGCTGCCGCCTTCGACCTTTTGGCCGAAATGTTCCAATACGACCCAATCAAACGACCATCAGCTGCCGATGTTCTTGAACATGCCTACTTTAAAATAGAACAGCCTCCTCCTCGACAAGCTGTTGAGTATGTACTCCCTGTTCCAGCCCGTGACTTATTATGCTAACCACCTCCCAGACTCAAGGACATCAAGGGCGATTGGCATGAGTTCGAGTCCAAGGCGCTTCGTCGCGAGAAGGAAAAGCAGGAAAAACAACAAAGAGACGCACGTCGTGCAGCAGCGGCCAAAGAGGGCCGAGATGAAAAGGAAAGAAAGCGTCCCCCATCCGCTCCCGGGACTCAGCAAGAACCTAAGCGACCGCATCTCGAGGGCGAAACGTCCAATCTTGTTCGGGAACCTAGCTCAATAGTACTGCCGGTATTGGAAAATGCGGCCACTGGGACTGCGGCGGAGTAAATGATTGTGGTCATGTTTCAAGACGACAGTTCATATAAATCGGTAGCGAGCTCGTTGGTTCAAATCACTGTATTGGTAAGGAATCCGTGATCCACTCAAGGGTTCCGATATATTACAAAGCTGCAAGGAAAGGGAAATGGATCCTAATCAGTGTAAAATTCCTGTCCCGCGAAGACCGCCGACATGTTTGTTCTGGTTTGCCTCAACGCTACTCCCACTCTTAGGGGCCAAATAAGACCCAATATCTGTCACAAATTGTGCGGTATAACTACATGCCTCTGTGTCTCCGGTTTCCAGCCGGTACGTCGCCATGCAGTGGAAGAAATTTGCACCTTTGATCCTGATCATGCCTTCCCGTTCGGCCTATGTGTAGAAGAGGGAGAGTCCTACCTCATGGCTTTGGAGCGTTTTCATCATGGAATAGAGCTTCTGCTCTTTCGAAGCAACTAAACTGAGAATTAAATTAACTCAAAGGATTACTCACGACACCAACACAGCGATGATGATCCCGGCCATGCCGGCGCATACAGTCCACTTACACTACCTAGTATTCGGCGCCGTGCCGTCTGTGCATTACGGGTAACTAAGGTAGCGGGATTCGCCGATCTTGCGGTCACTGTCTTCTCGCCATGTTTTATTTATTTATTTACTCGACTCAACACCGTGTATTCAACCACGTGAGCAAGTAAATGAGTGTCATGAAACGAGTCTGGATACGCTTCGATGAGGATTTCTGCCCACCTACTTAGGTAGATAGGAAGTCATCGTAGCATGTGCGTCCGTACACACAGCCAATTCTATATGCATATACCTAGGTAGGTACTTATCTTAAATTAAGGGCGGCACGGTGTCGGACCGGGATTTACCACCTTCCTTTCTTCCCTGTGCCGCCAAATGGATCCAAGCGCAAACACCCGTGGCGCCTCGGGCTACGATTACTTACTTTACCCAACCTACTGTAGCTTCTAGTGGGCTAGTTCCACAGAGATGTAACCGAGTAAATAGAATGAGTAGCACCCAATCGTGTAAGAGATGTCGGGCAAGGAGATGCTGACGAAAAAGTACCATTGTTTGATGAATGTTTGCCTTGTCCGATGGGGCTTGCATTGCACGACTCTTCCTCGAGGTGGGCCGTGACTCGTGTTGTAATGCAGGTTCTATGTCCTCTATCTATCTCCTGTATTAAGCCGTCCCATCTTTACAATGCGAGCGAGTGTCTGAGTATTGTAGTTGCCAGGCCTCCTCAGCCCTGTATTATCTTTGCTGCAGTTGCCGGATGTAAAGGGATAGCTAGGTAGAGAGAATCCTTCTAGAAAAGTTCTTAAATTATCTTTTTGACAAGGAAATTCATGAGTGTAGCATACAGTGCGACCTAGGTTACTTGGTAGGTAATAGGTAATGGGCCTCTTTTCTCAAGCTGCATAGCTTGAACCCATTCTATTTCTCCATTCGGCATTGTCCACTGTCCCATTGGTCTTTCGAATTACATGTACAGTAGGATACACAGAGGTGACCAGTAGCATATAAAAAGCCAAAAGATCAGGACTACCTACGATATGAATTAAATATTGAAAGTAATCTACTTGGCACGGTACTTGCATATTCAGAGACAAGCCAATACAGCTACCCCGCCACCAATTGACCAAGAACTCTCCCTCACTGCGCTGCTCGCCGCGTCTTAACACAAAACGCGTCCGGCGTTGCGCCCTTCAATCCCTTCGATCGTCAATAATAATAATACTAGTATTAATATCCGAGTATAAATACTGGTCATTTCACTTCTCTCAAATCACACAAAACGCATGACATATTTCTCTCCACGCTTTTATATCTTTTTTTTTTTTTCAAAAACAGATAAATTACATCATCCCACCTCGCATCGACATCATGGCGGGCGAAAAAGAAGACAACCGTGTCTTTAGCGACGTCCTCCTCGCCATCAAGCCGGAGCACCTGGCCAACATTGCCAGCAGGAAGAAGAACCACGAGTACCGCAAGTACCGGCTCCGCGACGGCGTCGAGCGGCTGTGGTTCTACGAGACGGCCGACGGGGGCGGTGCGGCGTCTATAACGTACGTGATGCATCCATCCATTTATGCAAATGATGATGATACAATGATTCCATGGAATTATCATACGTACCTATGATTAGTACTATATGAAGTATACTGCAGGCACACGTACAAATAAATGCTAATTGGTTAATCCCTCCCCGCAGACACATCGCCGTGATCCCCGACTCGGTGCGGCACGTGCCCGGCGAGGTGCCGACCGAGCCGTCCGGCATCGGCAACGAGGACTTCAACGCCGGCCTGAAGCAGTCCAAGTACGGCTACCCGATCCTGGAGCTGTACGAGCTGGTGCGGCCGGTGACGCTGGCCGAGATGAAGTCCAAGTGGGCCATGGGTGCGCCCATGGGCTGGCGCTACCTGGGGTCGGACTTGTGGACGGACAGGTGGGGGCCTGAGGACGTCGATCGGGAATCCAAGGTGAAGAAGGTGTTTTAAAAGATAGACAACCGAGGATTACTGGGTGCTTCATATGGATGGTTGCGTTGGCTTTTATGGCGTTTGATTGGCGGGTTGTACACTACATAAAGTAGGTAGTTGCATGAACCATTCGGATGAGCAACAGATGGGCAAATATGTAAGGGTTCAGTACATGTACCTACGCGAAGTTACAACAGATCATACAGTGACAGTGTACATGCCACATGTACATCTTCGGGTACATGTATCTAGGTATCAATATGATGTCAAGCCCCCCTATCAACGGTACACTCCGCAACCAAGAAGTACCTATTCAGAGTGAAACAACGAGAAGCTCAACTTTTCCGGGCTCACTCTCCAGCACCACCACCCATGATGACACCATGTAAATACGCCACCGAGAATGACCTGAACAGCTTCTTCGGATCCGCCATCCACCGCTGCACCTCGTCCCAGACCCTGCGCAGCCCCTCCGCGCCATCATCGCCGAACCGCTCCCTGAGCCGGGCGTAGCTGCAGAGGCCGTCCATGCCTTGTCGCCTCATGAACTCGTACGCGCCGTCGCGGACGTAGAGCGACTTGGACAGCTTCGCCCCGCTCCAGTCCACGATCAGCGGCGCGTACAGGATGTGGGGCGTCCGCCCCCGCTGCTGGCCCGTGGCGGCCGACCAGGCGGCGAGCGGGCGGTAGAGGAACATCTCCTGGTACGCGCCGGCGTAGTCGGCGCCCGTGACGCGGATGTGGTGCGTCGTCGTGTCGAGGAGGTGCGCCATGCCGCGCAGCAGATTGCGCGTCGGCGCGTTCGCCTCGAGATGCCGTATGTCCGCGGACCGCATGAATCTGAGCACGTGCGGGCCGTGATGCGGACAGTGGAAGGTGATGCTGCTCTCCGCGGCGCCGTCCCTCCCCGCGACGCTGTATTTGTTCAGTCGGCCGTGCTTCTCCGCCAGGCCGCAGCCCGGCACCGGACACGCCGAGCGGAGCGCGAGCGCGCCGTACTTCGGGGACAGCTGGCGCCCGAGCGTCTCGTGGTGGCGAACCACGTAGTCGAGAAGCAGCGGCATCGTGGGATTCGAGAAGAAGCCCGCCTGGAAGTCCAGCCTGAACGGAACCTCGGCCCACGCGGACAGGTGTTTGGCGATCTCCTGGTACTCGGGAAAGTACGTGCCGAGCGCGTCCTGGACGTCCCTGTACGACTTCTGGTATTGGATTCCTTCGACCTCGATTGTCTCGTCCTTTACGGGTGCGGTGTCGATGAATGTGATGCGGACGGTGACCGACTCCGGAGTGCCCTTCCCCTCCGCCTCCAGCGCGCGCATCCGGTCACGAAGTGCCCTGGCGACCGAAAACGCGTAGCAAAACACGACCAACGTCCCCACGTGGGGAGAGTTATTGGGCTGGAGGCCGGCGTGGACGACGATCGGGCGCGTAGGGAGGCCGCTCGGACTCTCGAGCGAGCTGTAAGCCAAGACCGAGTCCCAGGCTGCTTCGTCTTCGAGCAGTGCCCGTAACAGGGGCCCCACGATGTCCTTCTGGAAAGCGTACGAGCCACCGCCGAGAGGATCGTGGACCTGGCCGTCATGGAACGTCGCGACGAGCGGGTCGCCCGGTATCAGCGTCTTGGTGAGTTCTTGCATGGCAGTGAGGATCCTCTCATAATCGGCGCCTCCCGGCGACGTCGTCGATTGCGGATCAGACGGGGTTGCGTTCGTCACCAGGGGGGAGAGGAGGTCTATCAACCCCCGAGCTGCGTCCGAGCGCGTGTCAGTCGACATCGTGTATGGATTTCGCTTCTTAGCAACCTTGAGAATCGCGAGATATGATGAAGCGCGACGAGAAGGGAGGCGTAGCGTTTGACGGATTGCTTGATTGCTCCATCGTGACGTTGGGCTCATATTTATGCTGCAACTACCCAGTCTGCCTGGCTGGATACATTCAGCTGTCTCTGATTGTCAGGCAGCAATGCTCGCAAACGAGGCTGTCTCGGTAGAACGCGGTAGCACCAACGCGTTGTCTCTTTCTATCTGAGGTTTTCAGGTAGGTAGGTAGTTCAGGCACGTAATACAGCTTACATATCTGAGGTAGGCACTTAATCTTTCTACGACAGCTCCTGCCTGTTCTAAGTTGAATGCGAGTTCTAGCTCAGGCCCTTTGATCATGCTTGCTCTGCCCTGCAGATTGACAGGGCGTTAGAGACAAAAAAGAGCAAAGGAGATATCACAGGCTGCACTTATCCGGTGGGAAACCAGCACAGATAGTCGATTCGTTTTGATTGATCCGGTGAGTCAGGTTTTGTATATACAAGAAGAGAAAGAAAGAAAGAAAAAGGGGAAGAGACATGTATTACAGGATCACAGGATCAAAAAACTGCGGTAAAGAGCAAATTACAAATTTATGATACACCACCGAAACCAGGCTGAAAACGCATCTATCTCACAATGTGTGGGCAGCAACTTTTTGTATCTGGATTTCATTTCGTTGTTTGTTTGTTTGATATGCAGTTGTTCATCTGCAGCTCTCTATCCACCAATATAAGTACCTAGTGTATGTAGGTAGTCTCATAATATGATATACCCCTTCTACTTACTTACTCTACCGACAAGACAAGAAAGGGTCTGGCCTTGATATCATATGCCTTTTTAAATCCCCCTTTTACCCCTTTTTAAAATTGCTTTTGTTGTCCCTCCCCTCCCCTCCCCTCCCCTCCCCCGCCTCCTGCCCCTCCTCCCTCTCCCCCCTTTTTATGTATGAATGATAGTCATGACCTCGTAATCCAGGGTATAAGTAGTAGTAGGATAGAAAGAAAGAAAGAAAGAAATAATGCCGTCCAACCCAGCCGCATCGATTTGGCGTCGGCGAGGACAAGAGACGGCGGAGAAACATAGCCGACCGCACTAGTGTTTCCCATAAAAAAATGTTTCCGAAACCATCATAATAGGAATCCCTCGGGCGCTCAATCCGACATACCGCCTTTTCTCGTGGCAGATAGAGTGCAAGTGGCCAGTAGGGGAACAGCCCGTGTAACGGCGCGAAGCACCGCTCGCAAGCGAAGCCGAGACAAACGACGAGACATCTTTCCTCGGCGTCACCGCAATCCCGACTGCCACGGCCACGGAAGAGCCACCACGCCCCCCCCCCTTCTTCTTCTGCTCGCAGATAATACTCAGGGGATCGCCACTTGTCCGACCGTTTTACGGGATCGTGAAGCCAGGCTGGGCTGCGAATCAGCATCCCGAAGGTCGAGTGGGCGCTCGGGATTTCACGCCATGGGAAGCGCGTGCGCGCCCGGCCCCTCGATCTGGCTCAGCGCGACGAGTCCCTTGTCGCACACGTTCAGGCCCATCCCGGGGCCCACGGCCGCGCCCTCGCCGGGCGGGAACTGCAGCCACTGGTCGAAGTCGATGTTGGGGGCGGAGACGGCGTTCCAGTCAAATCCGTCGGACTGGGTTCCGTAGTCTGCGAGGGCGTCCACGTCCACGTCCACATCCATGTCCATGTCCATGTTGATATCCAGTCCGAGATCCATCGAGGACGGCGACCCGGTGGACATGGCGCTCGACCGCGGCGTCATGACGTCCGTCGGCGGGGGCGAGTGGGCGGTCGGAGCCGTGGCCGGAGCCGCCATGTACGCGTTCGGCTTGATAGGGTGGCTGCCGAACTGCGCGCTGCCGCCGCCGCCGTTGGTGGTGCGGAGAATGGATGAGTGTATGGGATTCGAGGATGGGAGGAACGGCTGTGCCATATCCGAGCTGAGTGTCGGATCAGACACCAAGACGGGCGCATCGTCCTCCGGGCCCGTCGAAAACATGAGGGGCTCCGGGGGCGGCGTCGTGACGTTCTCGATGCCGCCGGCTGACGACATGCCGTAGCTTGCGGAAACGGTATACTGAGACGCCATGGCGGCTTTCAGCTCGTCCACGGCCGTGGATCCGTTATTATTGTTGTTGTTGTTATTGCCCCTGTCGTCGAAAGCGAAGGGGTGTCGGACCGTCGCCTGGTCGATGACCTGGGCGCCCTTGTACATGGCCGCGTTCACGAACGCCACGGCGTAGTCGGCCGCGGAGTACGTGTCCCGCAGGCGCTCCATGACGCGCATGCACTGCTGGAAGCCCTTGTGGGCCGCCGCCTGGATGGCCTGCGACGGGTTCTTCGTCTCGATCATGTGGATGATCATGGCGGGCAGCACGACGGTGACGCCCGTGGTCGGCAGGAACCGCTCGAGGCGCAGGGCGCTCAGCTCCGCGACCATCCGCGTCGTCTGCATGGCCGCGTTGCACACGCGCATCCGCGAGATCTGCTGCTGGACCTGGCTCGGCGTCTGCTGGAGATTCCGGGGCGACGAGGGGAGGAACAGCGGGCGGTGCAGCGCCGACACCGTCGTGAAGTATACCATGTGCAGGAGGTTGCGCTGGACGGCGATGACGCCGCGCCCGTTCTGCACATCGAGCGAGGACAGCGGGCGGTACCGGCAGGACTCGGGCAGCGTCTCGGCCCAGTCCGTGAGCCCGCGGTCGCACTCGGCGATGGTCTCCATGTTGTCGAGCTGCTTGTTCGGGAACAGCATCATGGTGCTGTTCATCGTGTTCTCCGGGTGCGTCCTGGCGCGGATCAACACCGAGTACTGGGCCTTGAGCATGTGGCTGATACAGAGGCTCAGCTTCGCCTTCGCGATGCACATCTGGGCCAGCTCCCGCTGCATCGTGACGTCGCGCATCAGCGTGCATTCCGGGCCCACGACCTGCACGCCCTCCGGGAGCGCCTGGAAGTCGAAATCGCTCTCTTCCAGCATGGGCACGTCGAAGTCTTCGTCTTTTATGCGCGTGGGCCGACGCATGCCCAGCGCGATGAGGCGGTCGCGCATGAAGCAGGACCACCATATCCGCTTCCAGAGCTTCCGCCTCTGCGGCGGCATGTTGGTGTTGGCCGGGTTTCGATGCAGGCCGATCGTGTGGCCGAGCGAGATGGCGACGCCCATCCAGTGCCACGTGTCTTTCTGGTCGTCCGGCGTCTCGTACCAGTAGGTCATCAGGAGAAGCCCCTGAACGAGCAGGAGACGATCGTTTTCACAGTCGAAATCGTATAAGAGCTGCGGTGTGTGTAAGTATGTAAGAAAGCCTTCAGGTGGTCAGACCGCCTTGGAGAGGGGTGCACGATAGCTTACCCTGGCCTTCGAGAAGAGCGTCCTGCGGGCGGCTTTTCTGGAGGCATAGCCAGCTTCTCTGAGGGTCGTGTTGCTCACGAACGCAGTGGCACAGAACATGACGGCCTGGTACAGGAACAAGCTCGTCTGCCCGCGCGACCCGTCCTGGGCGTCGACGATGCTCAAGAAGTCGTGGAGATCTAGGAGCGGCATATACGGATGCACATACTCCGCGTAAGCACATAGCAGCGCCTTCTGGAGCACCGGGCTCGGCACGGACAATGCGCCCTTGATGCGGAGGTAGTCTACATCTTCGGGGGCGATTCTCGGAGGCAACGGTCGGATGAAGCCGTAATTGTGAGCAAACACATCGGTTCCGTCTGATGATGGCCTACTAGGGAGCTGTGCGCTCTTTGGAGCCTCAACCCCAACCCCGGCACCAATCCCGGCACCGGCACCAGCACCAGCAGCCCCAACACCGGTGCCAACACCAACACCAACCCCCGCGCTAGCACTGGCGCTGTTGCAGGGACTCCCCGGCTGGGGAAATATGTTCTGGTACCTCGAGCCTTGACTCTCCGGCGGCAGGCCGGAAATAGTAGGACGTTGTTGACCTGTTTTGACATGTGAGCTCCTCTTTGAACTTTCGCAGCCGAGAAACCCGCTCGCTTTCACCAGAAAATCCCGAATGACAGGAAAAAAAAAAGGGATGCATCAACGCATCAACGCATCGACAAATGTGTGGTGGAGACAAGATCTTCGGCATGTGAAAGGAAGACTTGGGATGTCTGTTTCTCCAAATTCGGAAATGATCAACTAACTGACTGACTGACCTTGAAGCTGCTGCTGCGCGTTCATCCCTGAGCTGCGCGCGTCGAGTTTTAGGGCGGAAGAAGTCTGTGGCTGCTCGGCGGGATGACGCGCGTGGTGTTGCGCGGATGCCACGGAGGCGATGGCGATGGGACTCGGCCGCGTCTTCGCTCTCAGCATGTGTGCCTCGGCATGATGGTGGTGATGTGGGGCGTAACTGTTGGCATTTACTGGATTCGTGAAGAGACTTTTCCTGCGAGGGTCTTAGTAAGTCCCATTTTCCTGACATTGCATTTCCAAGGTTGTTGTAGCGGGCCACGGGCTACCTGATCCAGCACATATGTAGAGAAAAAGGGGTCGACAAGTCGCTGGTTTGGTGAATTGGAGATTTGTATTTGGATTTGGATTTGGAGTTCAAGGAGGGGAATTCGGGGCCATGATGCAATTTCGTAGCAGAGAATCTCATCTCATTGCCGAGCCTCATTTATTGACAAGGGTGGGGGGGTCCAATGACATGGCCAACGTGATCAATTCTGTCTGAGGAGGAACTTACTTGCGGCGACGGCTCTCCTGGACAATGCATTCGACACCATCCCAGCGGCAATTGCCACAGGGAGCACCCTCGACAACATCACACCTGACCTTCCGGGCTCGGCAGGAGACGCAGGCCCGGGCAGCTCGTCTCTTCGTGGATTTGCCCGAGCCGCCGGGCTCCACCGTCGTGGCCGACCGCTTTTTGGACGACGAAGGCGCCTCCTCTGCTTCTTTTGGCGATGTCGCCGTCGTCGTCGCGCTCGGAGGCGTGACAGGCGTCATAGTTGATACCATGGGTTCCTCTACTTCTGACTCGGGCGAGCGAACCGAGCTCGTCTCTTCTGACGCCATCTTCAATTCGACTTAGGAGGTTGGTTGGAACAAAGCTTCCTCTAAATAAGGTAGAGAGAGACCGGCCCAGGTCGTCCTTTGTTCCAAAAGTAGAGAACCAATATCTATGCCAAGCTTCCCGAGCGGAACGGTTAAGTTAAAGATCAGATTGGACGTCACCTCATCGACGTCCTGGCTGTGTAGGATATTTAGCGCATGGGCCGCTCAGTTGAAATCGGTCGTAGTAAGACGCGCTCTCTCTACTCCGTCTCCTCGATATTCTTTCTGCGGGACGTTGCAAGCATCCACTCCACACAGCACTTGAGAGACAGGAATCAAGACCTGGCGGCATGGAGGAGGAGAGGTAGGTAGGCCTGAGGGTTTCCAGGAAGTTTTTCGACAGGAGTTCGAGATGGCTAAAAACGTACGAGATAACCCGACGGGATATCCCCGGGGTCTGGCAGCAATATATTGATTTCGTGTCCCATCTTCGAGCTTCCTCCAACGGAGTGCTCCATACTTACTAATATAGTACGCACATCAATACACACTTACACAATAGCAGAGCCCCCCCGACTAATCTTCTAGATGACTCCACAAGGATACCTGTCTAGATACTCAGGTCCTGCATGGCGTTTCTAAGGTCATGTCCCGTCACTCGTGGTGTAAGTTAGGTATCTTCAAGCACGGACTAGGGTGGTAATACGCTCCATAAAAAGTTCGCGAAAGTGTGCATGTCGACTCTTGGCGGGTCTGGATAGGGAATCCCGTTAAGTAATAATGATGGAAACGCGACGCCGAATGAAGAGTCCTCTTCGTCACATGGCCGTGTCCTCCTTGTCAATGCTTATTCTTCTTTCGAGCCCTGTGACCGCGAGCGTGCTAGGGGCTTGATAAGCTGGGTTTTCTTATCCCTCCCATTACCCATTACGACTGCCGAGTACCGCGTTGTGGGCAATGTTCGACGGGATGACGATGGGAAATGCTCAGAGCCTGATTGGGGAATATTTCTCCGGATTCGCCATGAGCGAGGATGATTATTTCCATTATTCCCACATGGTGAATCTGGGGGGAATAGCGTATCCACCTTATCCGTGTGTCCATCGCACACCCTCCGGCGGCTCCAGACTTAGCCCCGAAGCCGCGAGCTGCTGGAGCATCGAGGCTCTAGTCTGAATCGCCAATGCCAACGCCAAGGCGAAAACTCCAGCTGGGGCTCGTGGGATGGCCAATCAGGGCCGCGGGAGATGAACCCCTTCTCAATCCTTGATTCCCGCCTTTTTGTTCTTGTCCATAAGTATGGCTTATGCACTACCCGCCTAGGCAAGTAGGTAGGCAGGTATCTCCATACCTTAGAACGATGGATATAGGCTTTTCCGTGGAAGGCCACGGCGGGGTGGTGTACCTATATTGTCAATGACAGCAGGCGTTGGCGACACTACCTGTTCGCATGGTAAATCAGGTGTGCATGTGCCCAGCCACTGGTGGCTTTTCAGCACGGCATCCGGTGCTCACACCGTTGAAACTGGGTAAGTAATTACGAGATAGCCCCATGTCTCCCATGGCGCATGTCTTTCACCAGGTGGTCAAAGAAGTTATTGGCGTGCCGAGAAATCTGCCAAAGCACGTTTTTTAAGAAAGATATGACTGGCTCCTGCAAACCATATGCGGTATGTTCGGTGGATCTAGTGGCAGATCTTCCTTTGTCCCGAATCGACATCACATGTTCGACATGTTCGAGACTCGTAACTTGTCAGCATCGAAGTCAGCTCCCTGGACCTAGGAGTAGGGATACGAAGTAAAGGTTACCTAGTTACCTTTTTACAATGCACACAATGCACTACCTACACTAGGCACTCCCACATGTTAGGACGGACGTAAATAGTGGAGTCCTCGGGAAATGTATACTAGCTGGTACACGGCGGCTCTCCCGCTGCTGTCGACTTCATTACTTCTTTAAACCACTTGTTGTCCTTTTCAATCCACTTCAAGGTATGGGGTATGATGGGCAAAGATCATCCGTTACACCGCATCAATTGACAGCTCCCGCTATGCAAATTCCACTTGGGTTAAACAGTCGATACGCTGATTATCTATACCTAGCTACACACCCAATGGGGTGATCGAAATATAAAACCACATTTGCGATGTAACAGTACAAGTACCTAGGTATGATGTAGGTAACCCATCGTGGGAGGATTGCATCGGTGATCGTGAACCATGCTTGGCACCATTATGGAAGAGGGTCTCTCTAGCGCCCACGCTAATCATCGAGTTAACCCTGATTTGCTATCGGTGATACTCCGACGGCCTCTTCGGATATATACCGAAGAGTGTTGGGATTACGGGGTGCCTCCGAAATGGGTATTTCTTAACGAGCGAATCCGTTGGCCCGTGTCTTTCACAATGCCCTAACCTAGGCACTACCCCCATCCAGCCCTGTTTGGGGAATCCTGACTCGGCTCATGACCCTGAGGAGATTCAGCTCTTTTTTTCTATCTCTACACCGGCTCGCAGCTAGGCATACGCCGTGACCTTGGTGATGTACAAGCAGGTAGGTAGACTGGTATGGATGAAACTAATTCAGGGGACATCAAAGATTCTTGCTTAATCTGGGGAGGACGAGGGGTCGACTACCTAGCTGGCATTTCAAACTGGCTAACCTGGGTTGGGTAGCTTGCATTAGTCTCAACTCGATCTTCGCTCCAACTCGCAGTCGTTGCTTATAATAGGACAAGCTTAGATTCTTTCCAAAAACTTGATTTTATTTTTAATAATGGGAAACAAAAAATGGTTGGATTCCAGGGCGGAGCGAGCGAAGTAAAACTATCCGCGATGTCAATGGCAAGAAAGCGTGTTTGTATATCGGATTACTTACCCTGTGTTCGGGGGTAGGTACCATCTTTTAAGTGTCAGTACAGTACTGCCCAGGCCTCAGACTTGCATCATGACAGGCCATTCTTACTAACGAGCAGGTCGTCATGCAGAGAGAATCGAGACAGACTATTGTAGTAACGAACCCACAGTGTTTCCGCCTATTTACAAACTACCTAGTGCGCACCAAAACAATTAATGAAAAGGGTAGATGTGCATGTGATGCAAGGAAGCCTCAGGCAATCTCGACAACCTAGCTACCTAGTAAGCTGTAGGCACTTGGGCGATACATGGCGAATGGGCGGGTATACTAACTCACATACTGGTCAGATGCCCGGTGTATTCAAAGCTCTCAATGGCAAGGGAATTCTCAAGTCAGATAGTGCCTTGGCTTTTGCAACAAATCTAGATGCAGGTACACAAGATACTATGTGAATCCTCAAGTCGAGATGCTTTAGCACGGTGCGGCGACCAAGGTACACACTCCTCAGTGTCCATTGGACTTCTTCCCCAATTCGGTGGCTAGGCGGGTATTTTCAACCATACAGTAAGTAGGTGGTACTAAGAAGGATAGGGCTACTTCGTAAATGTCGGAGAAAATGTGTTAAGACAACAGTAGCATTGCACGACTCCTCTTTAGAAGATCATCCGTCACATTTCCGTTCGGAATAGACACAGATTATTATGTCTTCATACATGATACCGCCTCCGACCCAAAGTTTGGAGATATGGGACTGCCTTTGAAAAGAAAAAAAAGCCCAGGATCGTGAGGTTCTACAAGGGAGGAATGAATATATTGAGCAAGGGTCTGCGCTCTTTAGTAATCGTAGAATCCTTTACCACTTTTCTTCCCAAGCCAGCCAGCATCAACCATTTTGGTCAGCAGAACGCTGGGGCGATACTTGGAGTCGCCCGTCTCTTGGTGCAGCACCCTCATGATCGCGAGGCATGTGTCAAGCCCGATGAAGTCGGCCAATTGCAACGGCCCCATCGGGACGTTAGTGCCGTTCTTCATGATGGCATCGATGGAATCCCGGTCGCCGACACCGGTCTCCAGGCAGATGACAGCTTCATTAATATACGGCATCAGGATCCGATTAGCGAGAAAGCCGGGGGAGTCGGCTGATACCGAGGTAACCTTCCCCATGGCCTGGCAAAATGCTACGGCGGTCTCGAGAGTCTCCACACTCGTCTGTAATCCGCTGATGATCTCGACACCCTTCTGCACGGGGACGGGATTCATGAAGTGAGTGGAAACGACACGGGAGCTGGCGGAGGTGTCCTTGGGGTCCTGCGTCGTAGCCGCCGCTATCTTGGTGATTGAAATGGAGGACGTGTTCGTCGCCAGGACGGCGTGCTTGGGGCAGACCTGGGCGAGCTTGGCGAAGATATCGAACTTGAGCTTCGGGATCTCAGGCACCGCCTCGATAACGAAGTCGACATCGGCCAGACGGTCAATCGACGTTGCACCCGTCAATCTGGAGCGGGCCTCGTCGGCCTGATCCTGTGTAATGCGTGATTTGGAGACATCTTTGGCCAGGAGCTTATCTGTGGATTGTTGAGCGGGTGACCCAGGGCATGAATCGACTGCGTTGGGGTATGTATAAATAATTTTATGCTAACCTGCAAATGCCAATCCCTTGTCCAGCGAGGCCTGTGAGTTATCTACCAGTATTACCGGGACACCGGCCTTCTGGGCAGCGACCAGCGCAATCCCCAAGCCCTGCGAGATACGATCAGAGGTGGTTCTCATGCATGTCCAACTTTCAAGTCAACAACAATATGGATGGTGGCATACCATCTGTCCGGCACCAATGACACCGAGTCGCTTCACCTCGGTCGCCGCATTTCGAGCAGGACTGGAGCTGAAATGCCTGGCTCCTGCTGCAAGCTGGAAAGCTTGTCTTCTCGCGAAAACACTTGCCATGCTGGGTGCTCCTTTTTCTTTGCCTGATAACACGCAGCTGGCGATGAGAATTGCACTTTTTTGGTGTTATTCTGGAGATGAGCACGCTGAGATGGAATGAGACTGTCAAGGTTCGGATCGATTAACCGCATAGCCTCGGTTCTCGGATAAATGTGGGTACAAATAATGGGCACTTTATGAACAGCAATTTTCTTCATAATGATTTTCAGGACGTACCTTAGGGGATCCTTGCTGGTTACAGGTAACCGCAAATTTGCGGCAACAATGCCGCTAGTTTTTTTTGGAGCCGGGTCTATTCCACTAACTTTCCTGGAGTCGCTCTTACTTTTACGAACCGCATACTTGCCGCAAATATTCCACTCAAACGGAAAGAACAGCTCTATAAAATAAGAGGCGCGAAAATTTCGAACGCGCCAACGTTCTGAGTGGCAGATCTACCGTACTATCGCCGCTCAGAACGAAAAAAGCGGCAGATATACCGCAAATATACTGCTCCAGGGGGGTAACGTGTAACAAAATTTAGTGGAATTGTTACCGCTACCAGAAACCACCAAACGACCGTATGGACATGATAAAGATGTTATGCGCGTCACTCAGCTCATAATATACTTAAACTAGATTCTACGTACGCACGGTGCAAGTAATGAAGCAGCAACTTGGACGCTTCGAACTTGATTCGTACTAGTCTAGAATCAACAGAATTCCAGCATCCAATCTCCATATCAATTAGTTCACAAGGTCTGACTATCAGGTAAGATCCTCGAAAATACTAAAAAAGACAGCCGTGTTCACGGGAAGTATCCACCACTTGCAGGACTCGATTTCCCCCTGCGAGAGTCGTTGTAGCGCTGGGGTAAAATACGCCGACTCTGGGGTCTTTCATCAGCAAATGTTTTCTTGCACGACCTAATTTCCGCAGAGCATTGCTCACTAGGGGTCCTTTGGCCTGCAACGGTCTGCAAAAGACCCTGACGGCCCGACACGTTCAGTTGCTTTCAACCGCCGGCGCAATCGACAAAAGCTACAATAAAGCCAGCAAAGCGAGCAAAGCAAATCAGGTTATATAGATGTACAAGATGAGTAACTTAGAGGTTAACTGCAATTAATTAGCTGCATGTGTTAAGCTATCAAGATGTTTATATAAGCTGCTTCAGCCTGTACTTAGGTACTAGGAGGTAGACAGCTTCTTCTTGACCGAGCCTTGGCGTTTTGCATAGGTACATGTCTAGGTACCTGGTAAGGTATGGTAGGTAGGTGCCTGAGGTATGCCGTGCTTCGCAATTAGCATGTGTACAACAGCGCATACATTCTAGTTGGAATATGAAGCAGCATTCAATTTTCAGCAAGTCCTATCAGTATAAATACGCTGCGCGCCACTCAATCCTTTCCAATATGATCAGTAATTGCGACCTTCGCGATAAATGAAGTTTGGGATGACCAGAATTCCAGCTTCCAATCCTTAATTAGGAGGTTCTCAAGGCCTAACTCTTTAAAATCCTCGAAAGCACTGAGAAGACAGCTATGTTCACAAGGGGCATCCGTTACTTGCACAGCTCGATGTCCTCCTCCGAGAGTTGTTCTGGAGCTCGGATACTATACACACTGTGAATTGTCTACAGAGGCGCCGAGTTAGTACCTGAAAAGTATAATTGGAAGGGAAAACGGGGGTGGGGGTTGAGCACACGACATACGTATATCTTGTACCCATTTACACCGAACCTCCCCCTTAGTAATGCCACGAGCTTTCCGGCGTCGATATTTTGCTTTCGTATGTCCTGA
The DNA here is from genome assembly GCA_022578495.1 of Nemania sp. NC0429. Classification (NCBI taxonomy): domain Eukaryota; kingdom Fungi; phylum Ascomycota; class Sordariomycetes; order Xylariales; family Xylariaceae; genus Nemania; species Nemania sp. NC0429. Next base: position 11,496 of record MU392273.1, on the reverse strand, counting down.
AACGGTGTGGTATTGGCCTCTGAGGGGTTGGCAGCCTGATCCTCATTTTCGCTTTGAGCAGTCATATCAATAATAGTTGCCGGCATTTGATTATGGGGAACGAAGCCCAGAGCCGTGTTGCTAGATAGTTCTAGGTAGTTGTGTAGACAAGTTCTGTGCACTCGAGCAGAGAAAAGTAAACCCTAGAGGAGTTGTTCGGCCTTTATTCACATGCATTTTCTCCTTTTCTAACGAGCTACAGCCTAGCCCTAAGGCGTCTCAGGTTGATTTGCCTTCGGTCAATAATAGCGTAGGATGGCGTCGGCGCAGTCTCGTAAGTGCTGAATCAGTCTAAAAAAAGAAATTCCACTTCAATCCCGAGACGAAAATGCTATCGAGAAAGGTCAGCCTATCAATCAATTGTAATTTCAGGTCCTAGATCTCGCCTTCCGATTGAATGAGGTGGCTGCCTGTAAGCTGTGGGCAAACAGCCCCCAAACCGAACATAGCCACCAGTGACCACCACCACTGGCACCCTACACAGCGGTCAGGTAGCGACTCCGGATGCACACCAAATTGCAGATTAGCCAGGTTGAGTCCTAGGCATATTTTCGTCGACATACAAAGGCAGGCTTAACAGGGTCGGTCAGAGGGCATACAATGAATAGGAGGGAGCCTCTAGGCGTTAGCGAGCAGCCTCAGAAGTTTAGCAGATGCATTAATATCCCTGCCTATGCTGCCCAAGGGAACCCAGACTGCTCCCACGACCTTTCGGACAACCTTCCAATCCAGAGTCACCTAGGTATTTACAGAAGACTTTGGAGACCGTCTCAACAGCAGGAATATGACCATATCCCAAGAACCAGGCGTCGTTAAGTCTGAACACAGTGCTGACGCCCCTACTCACCATGGCACTGCAAAACGAGCCGTGTCTCACAGAACTCAAACAGAGAATGTCACCGAACACGGGCCCATGATAACATTAGATCACGTTGATGACGACACTTCGTCGTATAACAACTCGAATGATGGCCATTTACGTGGTTTTTCACGTCGGAACTCACAGTCGTCGGTGTCGACCTGCAGTTGCAGTGTATTGAGTCCCATCACTCAGCTCGAGGTCTTCCCCAAAATCCCAGACCCAGACGAACTCAAGAGCCCGACAGAGATATCAGAGCCAGAATTCGTGAGTCTTTCATGAAGAAACTAGCCAGACATTGCGTCTAATCTTTTCTTATAGAAAAACGTGGAGCCTCGCTCGCATTTATGTGACACCGAAACACGATCACACGATTCTGTTACTCCAGCTGCAATAAGAGGCCAAGAATTATCACTTCATGATATCAAAAAAGTCGACCCCCGCCCCCTATTGGCCCCTGGACTGAGGGCTGAAAGTCTCACCCTGATTACCCCTGCATCCTCAACAGTAGAATCCCTACAAGACTGTCTATTAGCAGAAATTCATCCTGATCCCAAGGGAAGCAAAGGATTCTTCCTTCCATCTAAGCGCCTAGAAAATCTGATCAGGTCGTGGGATCTGGAGGAAGAACTCACTCGACGCCTACAGTGCACTACCGACCCGCGCACAATTCAAGACTTGGCAGAAAAGATTTGCGCTGAGGGGAAGTCTTGCCAGAAAATATTTACGATATTAGCTCTCATTGAGAAAGCTGATACCATCGTAGAATTTCTGGACGAAGGCGTCCACGATGGGGACCTTCCTCTCATAAAGCTTGACAAGGCCGGACGGCCGGGGCTCTTCGAATTAGGACGCAAATCTAAAACGGGAACCGCTCAACCATTAGAATGCTTCAGAAGTTTCTCTCGAATCAACGTTATAAACTTTGAAGACTACCAGTGGGCAGTACTCGCGCCCGTCTTTGATCGCCCTCACAAAAAGGATGTCAGCCATTACGATCTTGAGGACCCAGTCATTCTTCCATTCACAGAAGAGGAAGAAGTGTCTGAGGGCGGTTTTGGCCGAATCTCGAGAGTCAAGATTCATCCGGATCACCACAACTTCAAAGACTCCGTGGATAATCAATTCGCGATCAAGCGTCTTCACTCCCACGACGAACATGTGTTCCGAGGAGAGTTTGAAATGCTCTCCAAGTTCAGTGACGATAGTCACCCTCACCTGATATCCCTCTTAGCTGCGTACAACCACCGCAAGTCTTTCTACTTCATATTCCACTGGGCGAAAGCAGACCTCGTTAATTTCTGGATGGAAATAAAGCCGCGACCGAAAATCCAGGAGACGGTTCAGTGGGTGGCGGATCAGTGCTTCGGGCTGGCAGATGGCCTGAAGCAAATCCACATATATGAGAGCTTCCGCGAAAACCGAAGTGAAGTGCCGGCAGACGGATCACCAGTGAGGACTAAGTTGTACGGTCGGCACGGGGATATCAAGCCGGAAAACATCCTTTGGTTTCCGAGCTCGACCGACGGAGGTACACTTAAACTCACCGACTTTGGCCTGGCTGAGTTCCATACGCTATACAGTCGATCCAACCTGCGCAAGAGCCGGATCGCCACTTCAGCCAGCTATCGCCCCCCGGAATGTGATATGATAGATGGTAGAATCAGTCGTTCATACGATATCTGGACAATGGGCTGTCTATACTTGGAGTTTATCGCCTGGCTTCTTGGTGGCTGGGAACTTGTCAGGGATTTCACCATTGCGAGAGCAACGCAAGTCGCCACACCGTCCCTGGACCAGTTGGACTACAGCTTCTTCGAGTCAGTAGAAAGTGGAAAAACGGCTAGGGTCAAGGAGCAGGTCAAGGAGGTGAGTGCCGGGCCTGCTTGTTGTTCAGGTTCCCAATTTGACAGGGACTAACTCAGTACAGTTTATCAGAATCAGACTTCACGGCCATGCCGAGTGTACGGAGTACTTACACGAGTTCCTTGATCTGGTCGAGGGGGAGTTGCTACTCATTGAGACAGATGACGTGAACTCGCCTAGGCGGATTGGATGTGGTCGCCTCCGCTCCAGGCTGGACAGCATGCGCAAAAAATGCGCCGCAAACTCAGTCTATGCATTAAAAGCTGCCCCAAGGTATAACTAGGCTGCTGGAGCCCATTTATTGACAGAGGTTGGCATCCTTACTGGTGTAGGTCAAGTCGATTGAAAAATACCCTCGGCGGCCTAGCAAAAAATCTTGGTTAGTCAGGGAAAGGGAAATCCTAAGTCCATTCCCGCGCAGTACTAATATTAATTGATTCACAGAGATTGTTCGGGTTGAATTGCTGTAGCTCAAGTAAGATAAATCAAAGCACAAAAAGTCGAACCATATAGTTGTCGTGTACGATGTAATTCCAATCTGTCTTGATCCCTTGGTAGTAAACTAGAATGATAGTCAGCGATACTTATTTTAATAAACATATGCCGAAAAAGAACCAACCTTTCTACTGAATCTTAATATCCAAGCCAGGATCGTTGGCGTCAATGAACCTGCCAGGCATACTGCCCGCTCCAATCCTCTCATATATCTTCGTTCCCCTAGTTGCCATCGCCGCTCCTGGAGCAACAAGAAGAACATAGTGAATCTTGTTTTCCAAGGGCGCGTTCCCTTTTGTCTTCCCAATGACAACACATAGCACACCTGAGACAGACCCATCGGTCCTCCCAGTCTCATCATACACAATGTTCAAATCTCCGCCCGCTTTCTGCCCTACCGCGAACTTCCTTGCCACAGCACTGAACGCTACAACCTCCTCTCGAGGGCCCGTGGTGCGGACGTCGGTAGACTGCCAAGGCGACCGTATATCCCTAGACTCCCAATCAACGCTATCGAAAGGAACATTGACATAATCAATTCCACCACGGTATGCCATCCATGACCAACTCGGTGCTTTCTGCTGGTTATGCGGGAAACGGATTTTGGTAAGCGAATTATGATCTGCGCCACGGCGCCAAAGCAGGCTCCGGTGAAGGAAGCTTCGGTTGGGGGCTCCCAACTTGTCGGCCAAGATGCCGAATTTGCCACGAGACTCGAAAGCTCGGCTTAGTCGCTGCTCCAGGCCCTCCATAGCAACAGATCGGTCTTCCCAATGGCTGAATTCGAGACGGGAGTATTTCTTATACAGGTCCTGGAAGTACAAGATCTTTTCGCTGCGGGAGGTACCGCGTTCGGAATGGTGGGAAAGGATGGCGACTTGGGGAAAGTTAGGGTCGCCGAGGAAAGCGGCAAGTCGGCTAGGGGCAAGAAGTATCTTGTTAGCAGGCAGAAAGAGTGATACGGGGAAGAAAAGAGTATTTACTTGTTCATTTTCGTCAAAGTCTCACACCTGACACCCGCGCCACATTCAAAATACGTCTGCTGACCGGCGAAATAGATCGTCCGCCGAGCCAAAGCTCTTTCCTGCAGAACCCAACCTCTCTTGTTCATGTCCCCTTCCAGAACCTCGCGATTGAAGTCGTCGATATATCGGCGCACGTAAAATGGCGCGTCTGGTTTAGACTGGAAAGTGACGTATTCTCGTTTCTCTTGTTCCCGCTAGGGATTGGAAAAACCTAACCCATAGGCCCCCAAAAAAGCCCATGGGTTCTTGGCGGGCCCTCAAGTAAACCTAATAGGTTAGGTTAGGTTAGGTTATTAGGTTAGGTTAGGTTGGGTTATTAGGTTAGGTTAAATTAGGTTATTAAGTTAGGTTAAGTTAGGTTTAATAAAAATAAAAAAAAATTTAACATTTAATATTTTAAAATTAGCTATAATTAATAGCAAATTAAAAAATTAAAAAGTATATTATAATTAAGACATTTTATTATAGCAAAATAAAAGCTGTACTAATTTATATATTAATTATTAAGCAAAATATAAAAAAAATTTTATCCGCCGAGCGCTATAAACATTTTTATACTATTAAAAAAAACTTAAAGGGTTTTTAATTATATGTTTAAAAAAGCAAGCAAAGCTATAATATTATTTAAAATAGCATTAAAAAATAAACTGGCTAAAATAGCAGATAAAAAAAAGATTTTATTAGCATTACTAGGCTATAAATATGCAACACTAGGCATAAACTAATATATATCTAATTTATTATTATATTTTTTAATAAAATATCTAAAGCTTAAAAGTTTTTAAAATATATTAAAAACGTTTAAAATATTAAATATAACAGAAAATAAAAACTTTAAAGCTTAAAAAAAATAAAAAGTGCGGCACATTTTATATCTGCAAAAATATATTTTAAAGCGGCTAATAAAATAAAAATTAGTATAAAAATTAATATATTAAAAAATATAAAAACTTATTATTTAAAGCGGCAATAATACTTAGCTTTACAAGCTGCTTTTAAAAAATAATGTCGCCAGTTTAAAATGTTTTTAAAGCTAGCAATAAAAAAAAAGCAAAAAAGTTAAGTTTTTTTTAAAGTTAAAAAAATAGCTAAAGTAAAAATTCTAAAACAAATAAAAAAAAAAAATGTTTATATTCCAGGTATAAAAATAAAGCGGCAATTTTTTTCGTTAAAGCAGAAAAATATAAAGGCTAAAAGTATAAAATTTTAAATTTATAATATAAAAATTCAAAAGTTAAAATCTAAATATTTTTTTAAACAAAATAAATTTAATAATTATATATTTATAAAATTAATAACTATATACTAATTTATATACTAATAAACTTACTTTTTTTAAAACTTTAAATTATTAATTTTAAAAAGCCTATATTTTAACTTTTAAATTATAAACAAGCTGCTAGATATATAAGGCAAAATTATATAAAATCTCGTTTATAATAATTTTTTAAAAAAAAAAGTTTAAATTATTAATATTTAGCTACGGCCACTTTAGCTAAATTAATTATTATAAAAGTTAATAATATATTAATTTTATTTTAATTAAAATTTTATATATTTTATAGCATTTAGCTTTTATTAAATTTATTTGCTTTTTTAATAATAATTTTTTTTTAAAAAAAATAAAAATAGCAGCTTAATTATAAGCAAATTCTTTTATATATTCCTATAGCTTTAAAAACTTAGCATTATTTATAATAAGATTTTTAATAAAATAATATAAATAGTCTTTATTATTTTTATTTAAATTAAAAATTTCGAGTTCGGCTATAAATTAAGCGGCGAAATCTATATTTTTATTATTAAAATTAATATTTATATTAAACTAAATAAACACTTTTAATCAAAGTAAAACGTAATTATTTCAGGCAGTAATTTAATTTAAATACTTATTGCTATTACGGCTAAAAAAAATTAGTATATAAATTAGTATAATTTAAATAAATAATTTACTACTGTTATGCCGTATTTTAAGCAATAATATTAAACGCGCTTTTTTATTTTTTAAAAGCGGCGTTCTAGTTTTTTTAAACCTATATGTCCTATTTACGCTTAATTTAGCGCTTTAATATAATGCATAAATTTTTATAGGTGTGCTAAGCGGAAATGCGATTTAAATTACGAGCGCGGGCTTTTTAAATGTTAAAATTAATAAAAAGATCTTCTTTATTTTTATAACGTTTAAATTACGGCGGGCTGCTAATATTATTACTAAGGCGTTTATTTGCCATTTATAAAAAATATTAATACAAATATTAATATATAAAGTAAAAAAGATATACTGCAAATAAAAGCGGCAAAAATATTAATGTCGGCATAATAAAGCGGAATATTAATTTAGTAAATATAGTACAGTTAGCTAAAAAATAAAAATTTATTAGCAAATAAAAATATAGCGTTATAAGTAATAAAAATCGAAAAAGCAATTAAAATTACCTGGTCGCGTTAAATTATATATATATATAAAAGGTTTTATAAAAATGCTAATATTATATTAAGTGTAAAAAAAGTAAAAAAAAGTAGGTTAAAATTTTTTATATAAGTGGGGTAAATTTTTCTGCCTTTACGCTAATAACACCGCCTGCCTAATCGGGTAAGTAGAGAATACCTACAAATCGGGTTAAACCTATAAATCACTTTATATATATAAATTAATTTATATTTAAAATTTATTATATATATATAAATATTTATATTAAATATATAGCTTATATTATATTATATAATAAGTTTTAATTATAAATATAAATAAAATTTAATATAATAATTTTTATAATTATTATTATTAAAATAAATAATAAATAAAAATAAGGTTTTATTTTTTAAATAAAAAATTATAATATTAATATAAATATAAAATTAAACCAGTATTATATTTTTTTTCTAACTAATATTTTTTAAAAGCTAAATATCTAAGTGCATTATTATAACCCGTTTAATATATATAGCATAATAGTTTACACTTTATAAAAATGTTAGCGTAGCTATTTTATTATTATATAAGTGTGGTACTTATATATAAAAACCTTAGTAATATAAGCTTTAGCAGCTTTTTATAATGCGTTTAACGTATTTTTTTATATTTTATAAGTGCCGCCGACTTTATTAATAAGCTTTTAAATAAGTCGCTAAAATAGCGCCCGGGGGATTAATAGGTTTATTTATCGTTAAAATTGCTTAATTTTATAAAAAGCTCTATTTAGTGCCGGTTATTAGCTATATATTAATTTTTATATTAATTGCGATTATTTACTCCTTAGCCGCCAGTAATAAGTTCGCGCGATTGTATATAAACGTGGCTTTGCTGTTAATTTTCTAAATATATTATAATTAAAGCGTTTTATTAGCAAATGCAGGCCAGCTATATTTAATAATACAGGTATAGGTTATAAATTAAATAGACGTTTTTTTATTATAAGCTTATAAAATGGCAGCTTTAGTATAAAAAACCGACGTTCTAGGTTAAATCTACCGCTACTACTCCTATTTAAAAACATTAAATTAATATATTAATAGTATAACCTTTTATATTCTGCTAAAGTTTTTTATATTGTTTTTTTTTTATTAAATCTATTTAATTAATAAATAATATTAGAAATATTTAAAGTAAACAAAATAAAAAACAGAGACGAGCGCGTTAATAATAGTAATAAAATAATAAGTAAAGGCATAATAAATGTTATAAAAAAAAAAATAAAAAAAATAAATAAAAAAAAAAAAACGGAAAATTTATTATAAAACCCGGCGGATTAATATTAATTTATACCGCCAAACTATAAAATACTATAATATAAATTAATATAAAAATTTTTTTTTTCTACATTTTAAAATAAATAATTTAATTTTTTAATATATTTTAATAATACTGTTACTATAGCGGATAATATATATAGTTTTATTTAATAAAATTTAAAAAATCTAATATATAATAATATTTTAATTAATTTTTTATTATAAAAACTTTAATAACTTAATAAAACCGGTCGAATTAATAACGAAAATTTCTTTAAGCTTAGTTTAAAATATACCCCTAAGCCTAGTTTAATATATACTTTAAAGCCTAGCCTAACTTAAACTTTAGCACTTAGTTTAATATTTACGTCTTTTTTGCCACTTTTACTGCGCTAACGCTAAAACCGTTTTTTTTTATTAAAAGCTAGCTTTAATAGTAGCCCGACTATACCTTTCTATCTAGCACAATATAGCATCTAGCCTTAGGCGCGCCTTAACCTAGACTTTATAAAAAAAAAAAAGCTTATATACTATATATACAATGCCTACAGCAAACAGATATTTTTTTAATAATTATAAACAATAATATAATTTAAAACTTATGCTAAAACAGTAAATAATATAAAAAAAATCAAACATATATAAAATATATTAAAATAAATAATAAACCACTAAAATATATAAAACTAAGGCGTAAAAATATTTACCAGCAATTTTAAAATAATTTATAAGCGGTGCAATTAAATATTAATTTATTTAATATATCTTAAAACTATTAGCATAAATATAATAAAACGTTATAGCAATACTAATAAATATAAATTATTATATTTGCAGGTATAAATAAACAATATAAATATTAATAATAAAGTAGGTTTTTTTATTATAAAGCAAAAATATATTAATTTATATACTAATTTTTTATAACTTTTTATAGCTTATATTTAAATTTTTAAATAAAAAGCGAATATAGCTCTATTTTATTATTAACATAGGTTTTTTTTTTAATACAGCTAAGAATTTTTATTTTATAAAGTTTTTTTATTTTATAAACTATTAATCACTGAGCGCCTATATTATAAAATAATATATATTATAGTATATAAAGCTACTTATTTAAAACTAGCTTTTAAAACGTGTTTTAAGGTCGAACGTTATTATTATTAGCAATATATAAATATCTTTTTCTTTTATTTATTATTATTTAGAAATAATAATATATTTTATTAATATTAATTAAAAACTATATTATATTTTTATTAATATTTATAAAACCGGCAATAAAAACGCTCGGCTAAATATATAGCACATTTATAATAAGCTAAAGTAATATAAGCTATATAATGCTGTTCGGGTTTTTATTTTTAATAATAGCTTTAAGTTTAATTTAGAATATTTTAAAAAGGCTTTATAAAATAATAACGCCGGCCGGTTTTATAATGTTAATATTAGTTATTTTTTTTATTTTTTATATACTGTCCAGCTTATGCTCGATAACTTTTTTACTGCATTAAGAGTTTTAAATAGTGCAAAAAATAAAAATAAAGCTGCATAAAATTTAAATATTGCTATTAATTAAAAACGCTTTTATAACTTATATAATATATTTAATACTATAAATAAAATAAGATTTTTTTATTATATACCTTTTTATACTAATTTTTATACTAATTATTTTTAGCTATATTAGCTTGCTATATATATTAATGCTAGCACGGAGTAATAAAAAAACTTTTAAAACTTTTAAAAAAAACTAATTGCAAATAGCACCCTTATTATACGATCTTTTTTATAAATTATCTGCAACGTTAAAATTTAGTAAAATTTAACTATTATAATGCTAAAATATGCCTTTAAGCTATAACAAGCGATTATTATATATGTTAAAAATAATAATAAATTATATAATAAATATACTATATACGCCGATACCTAGGCCTATATAAAATATGTTTTTTAAATTATTTTTGTTTTTTTTTAGCTTATAAATAGTTTTAATGCTTTTAATAAAAACTAAATTAGCTATATTTTTAATAGCTTTAAATTAATTTTTATTTATTTTACTAAATATAAAAAATAGATTAAATAAGAGTATAATATATTAATAATATTTTAAAACTGCAGTAGTTTTTAATTTTTAATTAATAGTATTAATGCTGCTTTTATAAAACTTTATAAATATATTAATAAAGCTTTTATTAAAAATTTAGATTTTTTTTAATTTGTAATGCTTTTTTATTTTTTTTTATTTAGCTTATCTGTTTTATTAAAAAGTTTATTTAAAAGCTAATAATAATATTTTAAATTTAATATAAATAATAAAAAGTATAAATAAAATGCGATTTTATTTTTAAAAAAAGTTTATTATAGATATTAAGATAAATATAACCGTTATATTTTTACTGCAGCGCTTTTTTTTATTAATATAAGCGAACTTATATATTTAGTATAATCGAGTTTAAAACAGGTAAATTTATATTTTTAAATAAGTTTATATATAAATATTAATTTTTTATAGCTATTTATTTTTCCGCTGTTTAATAATTAAAGCTTTGGGCATATTATTAATTAATATTTAAACTAATATAAGTTATATATATAGTATTAATTTTTAATTAGTATTAAAATTAATATATAAGTTGTAGCAGTTAATAAACTGCTATAGTATTTTAAGCTGCTATAAAGCAATAATAGCCTAGCTTTGCCGTTTTAGCTTAAAATATTTTTTATATTTAAGCCGGCGCTGTTGTTTTTAAGCGGGTTTAATTATAAAGTCGACTAATTAATAATTTTAACTGTATTTGCATATTATTAAAACTGTTTTATTTTATATTAATTATTTTATTTTATTTTTATTTTAAATTTTTTATTGCTAATGCGCTTTATAATAATAAATAAGCTAAAGCGATTATTTAAAAACGCTTTAATATAGCATAAAATATATTTAAACTATCTAATTTATTTTATTTATTTTTTCGCTTTTAATAACTATTTATATTATATATAAAATAACTTATTTAAAAAAATAAAAAAATTAGATTTTAGCTAGACGATATTGCTAAAAATGCAATTTAAATAGCAGACCTTTTTAATTTGCTAAAACCAGCTATTTTTTTAGCAGTACAACTTTTATAAAAACCGCAGCGGCGAATAAAACGATTTAAAAAATAAAGTTAAGCAAATATTAATTATAGCTAATTATAATAAAAAGCTGTTCGTATAGCTTTTAGTCGATATATAACCTAGTTTTTTTAAATTAAATAATAATTAAAGCCTTCGCTTAGTTAATATTTAATATAATAATTGCTTTAATATTTTTTATTATTAGCATAATTTTATTTTTTAAATTAAATAAATAAAAAATTATATTATATTTTATTAACGTTTTATATTAATTTTTATTTTAATTATTTATTATTATATTTTTATTATTAAATTTAAATTTTTATTTTATTTTTTATTTTTATTATTATATATATA